>CAUYON010180836.1:0-33707 GCA_963573935.1 Arctocebus calabarensis
TTTGAGACAGAGCCTCAAGCTGTCACCCTGGATAGAGTGCGTGGCATCACAGCTCACAGCAACCTCCAATTCCTGGGCTCAAGCGAGTCTCCTGCCTCTGCCTCCCAAGTAGCTGGGACTACAGGCGCCCACCACAACGCCCGGCCATTTTTGGTTGCAGCCATCATTGTTTGGTGGGCCTGGGCTGGACTCGAACCCTCCAGCTCAGGTGTACGTGGCTGGTGCCTTAACCCGTTGAGCCACAGGCACCGAGCCTACACTTAGTTTTTTCTTAAACCAAATGCCAAACTGTCATCCCTGATGGTCTTTGAGGTGTATAGGTTATTCATAAGATTCAAGAGTTACTCCTAAGCAGTTATTAGAGTTTGACCTGTTAAAAGAGACTCTTGCTTTCAAAATGGTTAAGATGATACCAGGTCCCTTCCTGGAGACCTAAGTTTTTGAAAACCTTCATGCTGTTTTACTTAAAAAAAATTAGCAAGTAGGGGGCGGCCCCAAAAACCAAGGGTGGTGGGTTCGAACCCAACCCTGGCCAAACTGCAACAAAAAAATATAGCTGGGCATTGTGGCGGGTGCCTATAGTTCTAGCTACTTGGGAGGCTGAAGCGAAAGAATTGGCTGAGCCCAAGAGCTGAAGGTTGCTGTGAGCTGTGATGCTATGGCACTCTACCGAGGGCGACAAAGTAAAACTCTGTCTCTAAAACAGACAAATTTAGCAAGAAGGAAGAAACTATCTTAGGAAATTGAAGTATAATTGCTAAAACATATAATAGAAACTTTTGATTCTTACAGCATTTGAATTTTTGTGGCTTTTCCTCTTTGTACATTGTACTTCTGTTCTTCCATCAACAAAACTTTGCTTTATAGGGCAGCACCTGTAGCTCAGTGGGTATGACACCAGCCACATATACTGAGGCCAGCCCGGGCCTGCTAAAACAATGACAACTACAACAACAACAAAAAAAATTGCCGGGTGTTGTGGGCACCTGTAATCCCAGCTACTTGGGAGGCTGAGGCAAGAGAATCGCTTGAGCCCAAGGGTTTGAGGCTGCTGTGAGCTGTGATATCTTGGCACTCTACACAGGGTGACAGCTTAAGACTCTTCTCTCTAAAAAAACAAAGCAAACAAATAAAAAAAAAAAACAAACCCCAAAACCTTTGCTTTATAAAACATACCAGAAGTTGCTAGAAATGATAGTAGATCTTGTTCATCAAATTACAAACAACATCGTTCCATAGTATATCAGAATATCAACTGTGTATTATATTTAAGTCGTATTTCTAGTAGGTTCACAAATACTTTGTTATAAAAGGTATGAACATATGGTTCTGATGCTTATGTAAAATGTTGAATGTAGGAATATTTGGTGATCACTAGTATGATAGAAACCAGTTTAAACATGAAATGAATAATTTACTTTGTTCTTTATTTTTTAAGGGACCAGTTACTCTCCACAAGAAAATTCACATAACCACAGTGCTCTTCATAGTTCAAATTCACATTCTTCTAATCCAAGCAATAATCCAAGCAAAACTTCAGACGCAGTAAGTATTATAAACATGCCCAGTTTGGATTTCTTTAGGATTGATTGCAAAAGGAAATCCATTGGCATGTCTTATTCAATCTAATGTGTATTATTGTTTTAAAATGTTTCAAAAAAAGTTGACCTTTTCTTAATGTATTTATTTAATACTGTTAACGATCCTGTTTGAGCCAAATGAGTCAAACTTACTAGTGGAACTGAGCATAGTGAGAAGATACCATCTTGGTAATTTCTTCAGCGTTCCTATACAAAGCAAAATCTTAACACTCGTGATATCTGGGATATAAAGAACTTAAGCCTAAAGCTTCTGTAAAGTGGTTTAAATTAAGCTAGCTAGCTTTTCATAATACATAAATTCCTTATACGTACGTAGCATGTATCTCAGTATCTGCTATGTTCTGTGTACCCTGTCAGATACTAAGTGTATAAAGGTCTCTGTCCCCAAGAGTATGAAATCCAAAGAGAAGTTTTAAATATTTTCAAAAGTTTAGGTTAATGAAGTAATTGTTATTTAATTTGAATTTGTTAAAATCACAGATTGAAATGAAATTTTGAATTCATTCAACCAAACATAATAAGGTTTGAGTTTACCAGGTATCTGTTAGCTTGTATTTATACAGGGTGGACATAAAGTTTGTGTGCAGTTTACTTTATTTTAAATTGCACAAGAACTTTGTCCACCTTTTATAGAGGTGGTGGAGACTGAAAAGTAAACAGTTAACATAGTGTACCTTTAAAGTTGCTTTGGGGAGCATTCAACACAGTGACTTTCTCCTTGGATGAGAAAGATACACAGTAAAGCTTCCCCACAGCTTATATAACTTTAGTGGAAGAAGTCTAAACTTTGTATAGCATACAGAGGAATAGTGCTTACAAAGATGTAGACGTGTGAAACAGCATAGCATATTTAGAGAACTGTAAGGATTTTGATAGTATAGAAAAATGACAGGAGCTAAGGGTACAGAGATACATAGGGCCCAGATCAGAAAAGCTGGTATAATGAAACATATCATCAGTAAAGTGACATATTTGCAATTTTAAAAATTAGGTATCAGTGTAGGAAATACATTATAGGAAAGAAGAATTAAAAGGCTGTTGGTGTGGGTTGAATCCAACAGATTTTTGCCTTGGCTATTTGAGTAATTAATGATCATACCTTTTTGTGAAAAGACCTTCAAGTTTTATTTATTTTGTCAAGTTGAAGCAATGTGGATAGTACATTTCCATAGAAAATTGGGACATTAATTATAATATTTGGATAAAAGTAGATGTAGAATAATTTTAAGTAATTAAGATTCATTTAGAAAAACAAATCATACTAGCCATTTTAATAGAATTTAATATGGGATTAGGTAAGTAGATCTTTCATGTATTGACTGAAAGGAAATGCAAAGACGGAATCCTGAGGTTCCTGATACTGTGGTAGTCACGTTTCAGGGCCGTGAAACAATAGGAAGAATTTGGGGTTATCTGAACTTAGTATCTTGGGGGAGGATCTCCACATTGGTGGTGGTAGTCCTTTCTTCTTTTTTCTTTTCCTTTTTTTTGTTAATTGAGACTGAGTCTCACTTTGTCACCCTTTTGAGGGTGTGGGAAAGCTGTTCTGTTGGTAGGGTGGTGGAAAGCTGGACACTGGAAACAACTGTGACTGCTAGGTTTTTCTTTTCTGCTGCTTTTCCATCATCTTCTAGTGCTTCTAACAGGAAGCTGGCTAAATAGAGGGAAATTTGGGTGTCATAGCCCTCGTGTCCCAGCTCAAGAACTATGGAAAGGTGGGGTTGGGGCTGAGAAAACAGCTTGATAAACCTTCACAGTTACTATCAAATTACTTATGATTTGTCATTTTCTATGAGATGTACATGGAGGATTTCAGAAGGAAACCACTCTTTTTGCAGAAAAACTAATTTACAAAGTAACACTAACCTAAAATTCTTTCATCACTGACAGTTCAGATTTGCTATTTGTTTTTAGGACAGTGACAGCTCACGTGGCAATATTTTAGTGTTATTTAAAAAAATAGGGAAAACAGATTATAGTATTTGCATTTTTGAGAAATGAATTAACCTAGTGAAATCAGCAAGAATAAATAATTGGTGTCAGGTATGCTTGAAAGATTCAAACCATAGGGTTGTCAGGGAGTTTAATTAGATGAGTGGACACTAAAGACTGTTAACTAGACTATATTAAATGCTGTATGTTTTCTTTAGAATCAAGTTCCCTGTTCTGTAGATTTCAACTGTAGGTACATTAACCTTCTTGTAGGTCCTTTTGCATTATATAATACACTTAGCAGGCAGTACACAAAATTGCATTTATAAACTGAGTCACTTCTGTTGTAAGTTTTTGAGTGATTAATAAAACATAATCCTCCAGTATTCTCATAATGGAAGAATAATGATTAGAAATATTAGATTACCCAGGTTAACACATTGTTTTAACCCAGGTAAAAGATGCAATAGCTAAAAAAGAAAAATTGAGTATTTCGTCTCTTTAAGGATTTTAAGTTTTAAATCTGTCTTTAAAAATCAGTAACAATGTTTAATCTACACAGCCATTTGGTCGTGTATGTGGGTGACTTACTAACCAAATTTACCATTTAAAATCAACTTGAAATTATCTTTTTTTCAGGATTAGATTAAGATATTAACAAGTAATGTAGTTCCTTGCTAAGTAAGTCCCATGACAAACTTCATTGTGATACGTTGTAGCACAGAGCTTGGCTATTGGTAAAAAAATGAAAAGCTTTTGAATGCCTTCTTCCTAATAAAAATCATGATGGAACTTACAGACATGTAGACTGTTGTAAATTAGTTATGTATATTTGATTTTTTTTTTTTAAGTGAGCTTTGGATTTCTTTATTTAGAAAAGTTATTTGTTCCTATTTAAAAACACTATAATATCTTACCTTCTGAGTATTCTGAGTCAATCTTAATTTACTGGTACATGCTTAAATTCAGTCTGAGTTTGTATTCATATTCTAGTTTGTCTTGTTAACCCCTAAGTATCCTCTGCATATTTTGGAAGTTTGAATCTCGTTGATATTTACCACGTTAAGAATTTTAAATGAGAAATAAAATACTTTATTCATTTAAAATACCAATTCAAAACCCATTACATTTTAATACACATAAGGTGTCTTTATGAAAAGTAACTATTTTCTAAAAGTAGACATTGAATGTCTTTTTAATGCCCAACTTAAAAGACACCCAAAATTTAACATCTTTTTCATTCAGTGTTTTATGATGTCAAATATTTTGTTTAGCCTCAGGGGTAAATTGCACTGTGTGCTTATGATAGAAAAAGGAAGAAAAAGACAATCATCTCAGTGTTATTATGAAAATAATTTGATCTTGTGAAAGGATCTCGGGGTTTCCTAAGGTTTCCTGGATAACATTTGGAGGACTCCTTTAGAACAGAGGTTGGCTACCATCGCAAGCCAAATTTAGGAAAAAAGTTAAAATCTTTGCAGGCATTTTGCTTAAATTTAGTTCTCAATCTTGGTATTCTCTTGGTAATACCAAGAAATTTGATACTTGGCATTGCATATCAACATTTTAAAAATTATCCCATAACTTAAAGGATTTTTCTTTTTTCTTTTTAAATCTCTAGAGGATGGTGGTGAGGTGGAGAAGATAAGGTTAATTTAATGGTATGTGATTATAATGATGGCTCCGGAACATATTTTAAATGTAAGACATTAGCTGGGAGGAACCTAGGATTTCATAGGCAAAATCAGTGTGGTAGGCCATGCTCTTCAGGGTTCTGTCTGTGAACTTTTAACTCTCTTGGAGGCTGTGCCGAGAGGTAAATTATGTTTTATTTCATCTGAATTGGTTCTTTTTTGTTTCTTTCTTTCCTTTCTTTCCTTTCAGAGGTGGGTCACTTTGTCACCCAGGCTGCTAGGGTTACAGATGTGAGCCACCATGCTAGCCTTAAAATTTTTTTTTTCTTAAAGCAAGACTTGAGGTGAAAGAAGTAGCATGTTTAAATATTTTAATGTAAACTCTTTTATCTCCTTCAGGATGGGTTGGTTTATCTCCATTACTGTGTTGAAGAGCACTGGTCTAGACCATACTGACCTATTCTAGTGTACTCTCTCTGCTAGTATCAGTCTCATTCTGTTTCTCTGACTAATCTAGAAATTCCTGTACCCTCTTGGCAAGCAAACCAAGCCTTCTGGATAGCATCCATAGACAAGATCATTTTGCACAGTAATTTAGGTATAAGGAGGGGTGGATGATGAAGAAGAACTTTCTGAATTTGTCCTTTTGTAGTTGGATTCCTAAGGCTTGGTTATAGCTTGATTCTGGAAGCTAGAGGGATTGGGACTTAATTCTCCACTGTTTTAGAGGTTTGGAGGCATGAGACTACTTTACTTTTGTGATCTATGGGCAACTTGTAAGTTCTCTCAGCTTGTTTCCTAATTGATAAAGCTGGAAAAAAGCAAGGTGGTGAATAAAACTTACTTCCTCTTGAAAAGTATGACACTCTACACTGTGGTGAACCCAGGGTAGGCTACCATAAGTACAGTATGTTACTTCATTTTATTTTTCTCAAGTGGTTTAATTCAATCTTTTAAAATAAAATTTTTAATATTTTAATGGGCACACAAATATACATATTTATAGAGTACGCAAAATGTGTGTAGTGTTTAAATCAGGATAATTATCAGGTTCGTTCAAAAGTAATTGTGATTTTTCCATTGTTGAAATTTGCCATTTGATACTGGAATACATTCTTAAATAAATGCAGTTATGTTATACATTATTTTAATGTGCACTTTTCACTTTATTTTTCTGACTTAATACTTGCTATTTGTTTATTTTGGATTATGGAAATATTAGACAAAAAGAAAATTGGAGCAATTTTCTTATTCAAGTTCAAAATGGGTCATAAAGCAGCAGAGACAACTTTACAGCATCAAGAGTGCACTTGAGGCTTGGCACCTGTAGCATAGTGGTTGTGGCGCCAGCCACATACATCAAGGCTGGGGGGTTGGAACCTATCCTGGGCCAGCTAAACACTGACAACTGCAACAAAAATTAGCCAGGCTTTGTGTTGGGTGACTGTAGTCCCAGCTACTTGGGAGGCTGAGGCAAGAGAATCGCTGGAGCCAAAGAGTTTGAGGTTGCTGTGAGCTTGTGACTTTGCACTCTATTGCGGACAATGTACTGAGACCTGTCTCAACAAAAAAGTGCATTTGGGCCAGCAACTGCTGATGAATGTACGGTGCAGTGGTGGTTCAAGAAGTTTTGCAAAGGAGATGAGAGCCTTGAAGATGAGGAGCTTAAGTGGCTGGCCATTGAAAGTTGATACCACCAATTGAGAGTGAACTACTCAGAAGTTGCTAAAGAAGTCAGCGTCCACCATTCTACAGTTGTTTGGCATTTGAAGCAAATTGGAAAAGTGGGAAATGTTGAAAAGTGGGTGCCTCTTGAGCTTACAAAAATGAGAGCAATCATCGTTTTCAAGTGCTGTCGCCTTACTCTACCCAACAATAATGAACCATTTTTTGATCGGATTGCGATGTGCTATAAAAAGTAGGTTTCATACGAGTTGGCAATGACCAGCTCCAGTGGTTGGATCGAGAGAAAACTCTAAAGCCAAAGTTACACTAAACAAAAGAGTTCTGGTCACTGGTGGTCTGCCACTGGTCTGATCATCTACAGCTTACTGAATCCCAGTGAAATCATTACATTTGAGACGCCTGCTCAGTAAATCCATAAGCTGCACAGAAAACTGCAACACCTGCAGCGGGCATTGGTTAACAGAAAGGCACTAGCTCTCCACAATTCCTAATTGCAGGTCATACAACCAACACTTCAAAAATTGAATGAATCGAACTACCTAAAGTTTTGCCTCATCTGCCGTATTCACTTGACCTCTTGTCAACTGACTATCACTTCAACCATCTTCACAGTTCTTTGTTTTTGTTTTTTTTTTTTTTTTTAAGGAAAAAGCTTTCACAACCTGCAGGATGCAGAAAATGCTTTCCAAGGGTTGTTGAATCCTGAAGCAGGGATTTTTTCACTACAGGAGGAAACAAACTTTCACTACTTTTATTGGCAACAATGTGTTGATTGTAATGATTTCTATTTTGATCAATAGAGATGTATTTGAGCCTTGTTACAATGATTTAAAATTCGTGGTCTAAAACTGCACTAGCCTGATAACACATCTGTCACCTTAAACTATTTATTATTTCTTTGTGTTAGGAACACTAAAATCCTCTCCTAGCTATTTGAAAAAATATAGTAAGTTATCTTTTATATATTCTATTCACAGTAGAATCTCTTCATTTAACTTAAACTCATGTAAGCATGGTGGGATGCTGAGGCAGGTGGAGGCTTGAGCTCAGAAGTTGGAGACCAGCCTGTCTCCACTAAAAATAGAAAAACTAGCCAGGCATGGTGGTGGGCACCTGTGGTCCCAGCCACTCCAGAGGCTGGAACAAGAGGATTGCTTGAGGCCACAAATTTGAGGTTGCTGTGAGCTGTGATGCCACAGTACCCTTCCCTCTCCAAATCCCCCCAAACCTTAAGCTCCCTTGAAATAATAGTAAAGAATTCAACTAGTATATTTGAGATTTTATCAGATCTGCTGGGGCTCTGCAGGCACATACATATTCCATTTTTTGAGATCAGTTTTGTGAAAACTGGACTTTTTACATTTTCTGATTTCAGTATGATACAGAATAAAAATACTTGTTCAGAGACAGAATTTTTGAAAGATCGGTTTTAGTCTCGGGAAAGTAAGTGGTATTAGTCATCTTGTATATTATATGAGACAAGATTCTACTTAATATTATATATGTACTGGACCTACCTCACAGATTTTGAAGGTGAAACATATTCATAGCTTTTTAAAATTTCAAATTAATATGAGGGTACGAATGTGTAGGTTGCATTATGTTCAAGGTAAAGTTCAAGTTGTAGTTCAGCCCTTCCCCCGGGGGCGTGCTGAACACCTTCACATTGTGCACATTATTAGGGGAGATTCCACCAATTGCCCTCCCTACTCTCCCCTCCCCTTTCCCTCCTCCCCCTTGCTGGATTATATTTGTATTTTATCATTTGTGTGGGCATCTGGTTGTTTATGTATTGGTTTCATATTACTGTTGAGTACATTGGGTTTTTTTTTCCATTCTCAGTTACTTTACTAAGAAGAATGTGTTTAAACTTCTTCATATTCATAGCTTCTAATTAGTTTATTTTTTACAATTTTAAATGTTTTGGTGCCTTTTTTCACTAAATATGGGCAAGCTGTTTTCTGCTATGATGACTATTGTGCTTTAGAAAATTTAGAACTGATGATCTGTCATTTTATCAGTCAATCGAGAGTAGGGTCCTACTGCTTGTTATTAGATTTCAGCAATTAAAATAATAATAGGGAGTTTTTTGTTTGTTTTTTGAGACAAGAGTCTCAAGCTGTCACCCTGGGTGAAGTACTGTGGTGTCACAGCTGACAACAACCCCAAACTTTTAACCTTAAGTGATTCTTTTGCTTCAGCCTCCCAAGTAGCTGGGACTATAGGCGCCCGCCACAACGCCTGGCTATTTTTTGTTGTTGTTGTAGTTGTCATTGTTGTTTGGTGGGTCAGAGCTGGATTCAAACCCACCAGCTCCCGTGTGTGTGGCGGACGCCCTAGCCTCTAGAGCTACAGGCACCCAGCCAGATAAGAGGGAGGTTTTGTAACACATTCTATAGTAAAGACATTAATGTCATGTTTTTCTTTGTCTGATAAGCTAATATTAATCTGTACAATTGTGATCTTTTGTAAGGTTTTCTGTTACCTTTTAAAGCTTTCATAGACAAAGGTCTTCTAAAATACATATAGAGATAATTGCATTTTTATATCAGGACACCTTTATCTGATAACTCTTTACTCAAATGTATACTTTGAAAGGCATTGATATTCTTTATTTCATATCAAGTAATAAAATAGTAACGGTTTCTAATTTTTAAATTTTTTTTTTTAAGCCTTATGATTCTGCAGATGACTGGTCAGAGCATATTAGCTCTTCTGGAAAAAAGTACTACTACAATTGTCGAACAGAAGTTTCACAGTGGGAAAAACCAAAAGAGTGGCTTGAAAGGTATTTGTTTTTAATCTGATTTCTCTATCTTGATTCTACAGGTTAACGTAGCATCAAACATTCTTTTTTTTTTTTTTTTTTAGTGATACCTATCACTTTCCTTTTTAATGACAATGGTTGGCCCATTGTCTGTTTGCTATAATTTGTTTTTTAAAAAAATCTAGGAAAGAGAACTGTTCCAATGGGACTTGAACAGTTTGTATATTAAATAAAATACTTATTCATTTCTTTATGCATCTTTTATAATTTTACGATTAAAATTTGTATAATTTTTTAGAACAGTAAGATAATTTCTTTTAAATATCGAGAATCAATATTGCAGAGTTTTGGTTATAATGTTAGTGATATAAATAATTACATATAGTTTTGCCATCAGTGAGAAACATTAGTGTTCTGTTTGCTACATCTCTTTTCCTATGCCAGTTAAATCATATTATGACCATGTTCAATTCTTTTTTTATTTTCCACATGTTAATACATTTGGCCATAGATGTTATCATGGGAACTCATTCTCTTAGTGTAATTTTTATGAGTTTATTTGTTTTATTATTTATAGAGAACAGAGACAAAAGGAAGCAAACAAGATGGCAGTTAATAGCTTCCCAAAAGATAGGGATTACAGAAGAGAGGTGATGCAAGCAACAGCCACTAGTGGGTTTACCAGTGGAAGTAAGTGTTAATTTTCTTTTTTCTTTTTGAAACAGTATAATGTTTAATTTGTCCTATTATTCATTACTTTCCAAATCCATCTGCATCATCATTTATATGCATAGGTTAAAATAAGCAGAAATTTATTTAAGAGTTTGTTTTGTGTTGAATTTTTGTCCCCATCTCCATGTGATTTACTGAAAAGGGAAAGGGTGTCCAGTGGAGTAGTACACATTGTGTATTTCTCACTACCTGTATGTCTGTAATGAAGTCGAATTGTATACAGTACAGTTTCACGCTTGGGATTGGTTGAGTTTTTTTTGTTTTTGTTCTACAGAGACCTGTTGTGCCCTGTTAAACTGGACACAAAACTCTTTGAGTTTCACTCTAATAATTGAATCACACAGGTGTACACAAAGTGACAAAGTATCTACTTTTTTTTTATGATATTGGTGAATAATTTGTTTATCTTTACATTTGGAAACTAATTTCACCCTGGTCATAGATCTGTGTAACAACTCTGTATTGAATTTCCATAAAATTATAAAATGCCTACTAGAAAACTTCTGTTCTAAGGTACTTTTAATCTATTAAATCCAGCTATGGGTATATCTTAATGTTCTTTTAGGGCCAAAATTTGTGGAAGTGGGGCATCATACATTTGTTTTTTAACTCATTCTCTAAATTTAAAGTTATGCTAAAGGTATTCTATTCCTAGTGGCCTCCTTGCCCAGAATAAAATTTAAATACCACATAGAGTTTTCAGATTCTTTATTAAATTCTGAAATTTTGATAAGAATTTTAAGATGCTATTTGTGGGAATTCTTAGACTTAAGTGCTTTTTGAGTCTTGCTCAGTAACTCAAAACAAAAAGCAGAGGGAGTATTTGGTCTCAGCATGGGATTATTGATTTTTTTTAATGGAAAAATATTGAAGATGAAACTGTAACACAGTTCTTCGGTTTCAAATGTTAAATATTAAGGTTTTAAATGATCTGCTAGTGAAATTATACTTAATTCTTAGAAACTGATTAAAAGTGTTAAATTAAAGAACATTGTATTTTGGACAGAAGGCTTGGAATTAAGACCCATTTCACTGCCTTAAATGACTGACCTTTGGCAAACAATTAAAAGTGAGACAAAAGAAGGTTTTCTTCTTGAAGTAAATAAGTAGCACCCAGTTTGTGAGCCTCCTGATTTGATTGAACAAATCAGGGTGGGGGGGGGGGTATGCATAGAGGAATGATAGATATGGATGAAAATAACCTTTTAGTAAATAAAGTTGGATTGTTGTGTGTCTGCTAACCAGGTCCCCATAACAGGTAACAGGCAGCACTGGATTGACCCAGCTGCTACACTTAATGGCTGATGGTTCCCAAAGAGGAAAAAAACAAAGCCTATAATGTGTACTTTATTCTCTTAAAATAACCTGTTGTTTATGTTGATTTTCCATTGGGGTGGAGTAAATGATGGTGTTGGGGGGGGGGGGAGCAGTTAGAAATTTGATAGAAAAATGGGAAATAAAAATATTTTGTGCTTTTTAAATTGTTTTAATCTGTATTATCTTTCTTCATAGTTTTTTTAAATTTAGGTTTCTATGATTTCCAAAGATAGGCATATTTATTAAAAAACTAGAAGAGAGGTAAAATTTTTAATCCCATGACCCAGGAACATTTTGGAACATTTACTTTTATGTGCTTATAAATGTGTATAGAAATTACGTATGTGCGTTTCACACCAAAAATGATGTAGTATATTACTGTTTTAAACTTGTCTTTTTGTTCATTAAAATATCAATGTTCCCATGTAAGTTTATAATTCTATGTTTGTTATGTTGATTGTATTGATATAAACCCCTATCCATGGATACTTGAGTGATTGATTTTCAGTCTTTTCCTGCTGTAAACAAGATTATGATTCACAGCTTTTCCATGTATTTGATTACTACTTAAATTCCTAGATGTGCAAATGATGAGTCATTGTCTGTGGTTAAGTTGAACTGTAGTCTACATCATAACTTTTTTTTTTTTTTTTTTGAGTTTTTAAGAAATGTTTGGGAAGGGATCTTAGCTGTGTTGCCTTTTTTTTTTAGATTGGTTGAGTGAGTGAGCTATATTTGGTGGGAGTAACAATGTCTGAAAGTGATTTAGATGTTTAACTTTCTTTGTCTATCCAGAAAAATGTTCGCAGACTTATTTTTTCCCCGTGTGTGTGTGTGTGTGTGGGGGGGGGGGGGTTGTATATTGGTGTTTGCATAGGGTGACGCTTAACGCTTGTTCCTAACTACCAGTAAAAGCAGTGTAGGCCATGGGAGAGGGAAAGGTTGGGAAAACTTTTACATACAAAGGGAGAAAGTAAGAAAATAGATTTTAGTTGAATTTTAGGGATACTGTATTAAGTATTTTTAAAATATTAAGAAACTTGAGCAAATGTTCTTTGTAACTTGATGTTGAAAATTTTGAATTTGCTCACCCCCGGATTATTTTTAGTATCTCTGATCTTTATTCTCTAAAAGTAGAGAAACCTTACTTGAGAATTCTTAATTAGAATGAATTCTAATTCATTCTTTATTGTGGGAGACTTTCCTCTGTTGTCGATTGTTGAGCATTATATCTGGCCTCTACCCAAATGATGCAAGTTAGCACACCTCCTTCCAGTCATGACAAGAAAAAAGGTCCTCTGGGAGGGTGTGTAAATAGTCGTTGCTTTAACTTTGTGCTGTCTAGAGTTGGCAGCTGTCACTTACTCTGTTCCTGTAATGCTGCTACCTTTTAAAAAAATTTAGTTACCCTCTTTAATTTGTATCTGAACACATTTACTTGATACATTTTGACGACAGCCATACAGACCTGAAAGAGTTTTCTTGGTCAAGGAAATAATTTTAGATAATCAAGTGATAGGTTTGGGCATGGTATTACCTCTGTTATATCTCTACTTAAAGGTTTCTATGGTAGTATCCCCTTCACAGGAAAAGGTTCTGGAATAAATTTAAAAGTTTTATGCCCATACAAGTTGATACTTCACTGATGTGTTAACATCATGTAAAAGGTGTTTGTATTCTTTCTTTTCCCGTTTTTCTAAAGTAGTATACTATACAGTTTATAGAACTGCATTTTATACATTAAGTCATTGTCAACAGACCTTGTGTAATAGGACTGAAGTATTTTGGCAGTACCTTGCAACATTTTACTGTGGTATAATTACATTGTAGTATTTGTTTATTGACAACTCTAAAACTACTTACAGTTTGAGTATAATTCTTCCTTTTTGCTGTCTTGCTCTTTAGAATTGAAGTTGTGAATTGGGGGGAAAATACCATATTCAGTAAGAGGGCATCTTTTTGTAAAATTATTATGAATCATACACTTGAATCTTAGGGGATTTCACTACTTGGAACTTACTTAGTTCTTTAGTTAGTCATTGGAATATTGTAGTGTAGGTTAGAGCCTTTTAGATAAACACAAACTTAAAATGATTATTGAAAATTTTCTTTCGGTACTGTTTTGTGGAAGCATACTGCTAGCACATAAATTGTTGAAAGAGTTTAAATTTCTGAGTTTAAAATATTTTTGTGGCTTTAAATTGAAAGAGGATCTGTTTTTAATACACCTGATAAGTAAATTATTCTGACTGTGCTGTGAATATAGAACTTCTGTTTTGTGATAGCATTGTGCATCATAATTACTAATGTTGGTATTTGTAGGATTATTGAAAATATCATGAATTGGTTTACTTAATGAGTAGTTCTTCATAAGTTCAACTATTTTAAAATGATTTTATTTAAGTTTCAGCATAAACTACTTTAGAGCACACTAATTAACTATCTTAGTATTCGGAAAACTCAGTTAATAAGGGAACTAGTTATAAAGAACTAGTCTTCCTTTGCAGTTGAACCACTGTGAATAATTCATTCAACTAACAGGACCTATGATTCATATTTTGAAAGAATGGAGCATTTTTTCTATTTTTGAAGGCTTTACAATTTTTTTGAGTAAAACGTTTTCACTCCATATGTTGACTTTTTTTTTTTTACTTTTATTTGAACTGCAGGGTGATTCTAAAGAATCCTAAAAAACTTGTGCACCCTTGGAAATCTTCAGTATAGATAAATGTTTATAGTTGAGTGAAGATTCCTACCCTTCCAGAATTTGGATATTTATATGCCTGTGGTAAAACTGCAGACACTAACTGGCCTTGCAGTTTTATGAAAAGATATATAAGTACAAATATGTTGATAAATTAGCTGATGTTGCAGAAAGGATTCTAACGTAATCTTTTTTCTTCCCCCTTCCGTCATTCCAACATCTCTTTTTTCGAACTGTGAACTAAAGTGGAAGACAAGCATTCCAGTGATGCCAGTAGTTTGCTCCCACAGAATATTTTGTCTCAAACAAGCAGACACAATGACAGAGACTACAGACTGCCAAGAGCAGAGACTCACAGTAGCTCTACGCCAGTACAGCACCCCATCAAACCAGTGGTTCATCCAACTGCTACCCCAAGCACTGTTCCTTCTAGTCCTTTTACGCTACAGTCTGATCACCAGCCAAAGAAATCATTTGATGCTAATGGAGCATCTACTTTATCAAAACTGCCTACACCCACATCTTCTCTCCCTGCACAGAAAACAGAAAGAAAAGGTATGCCATTATTACTAGATGCTGCACGTTGAACTATAGTGTTTTGTAAGTCTTTTAGAATGTTACTGTGTAGCTTTAAGTCTAGAGTTAGCACTTTAGCTAACTCTAGCATGCTAACTTTAGCAAGTTAGCATTTAACTTTTACTTTTAATCAGCAAGCCTCAGAACTTTTTTTTGCATTTGACATTGAAGTCAAGTGCTTAATAGTAATGGTTTGCATAACTTGTCAGAGTCAAATGACTGTCCCTTTCATATTTGTATATATAATTCTCTGCTTTTGTGATAATTGTCTTGATAGTCTAGAAATTGTCTCAGTGTGCTCTTAATTAAAATTTCATATGAGTAGAGACATTTTTAAACTTATTTCTATATAAAATATGCAATTATTGGTTTCACTTTATGATTAGAGAACTTAGTTGTGGGCCACAACATAAGGAGTGCTAATGTCTAAATTGGACCTTCAGTCTAAGGATTAGAAGTTAAACATTGCAACCCAGATTCTGTTTTTCCAGTACAGTGTTAATAATTTATACTATGTTTGAAAAGTTAGAGAAAGACTATGAGAACAACTACTTGGGAAGTAACACACAACATACGCAGTGTAATGAGAAGTATATTTGCATGTACCATTCACAATCTCACACGTCTACTTGACTATTCACAATCCCAAAGTTTTACTTGATTGTATGTTTTAAGAAACTATGGAAATTATCAGAGGCTGATCCATGAGCCAGACCATGAGTAAATGATGAGGAATTTTTAAATGTACAAGTTTAGGAGATGGTGGATTAGGCCTTAGGCCTAATCTATTGCTTAATTTCGTTTACATTGACTTAATATGTTGACACAGGGTTTAAATCATTTGATTTCTTTTTCTTCTAGTTTCCTCTTTCCTTTTATGCATACATGTTATTTGGATGTCCCTTGTACTACAGCAGTTGTGTTATGTATCACTAAACCATGTATTTTTATCATACATTACATAATAAACAGATTAATGGTTGTTCCAAATGTCAAATTCCTTAATGATAGCTTGTATTAAATTTATATGTACATGTCAGATTTACCCTGTTGCAGAATTAAATTTGGCAAAGATGATTCTTCAGAGATGTAGTCAGTTATTAATGTAGTAATGTATTTTCCCTAGCATGTTTTTGATTTTTAGTTCCTATAATTTTATTTGACAATTTAGTCACAAAAATTTTTATTTAAAAAGCTCTGGTCAGTTTAAAGAAAAAAATCCTATGGTCTTTTAAAAGTTTTATCCTGTTTCACTTGTGTACATGTAACCCTTTTAACTTTTACCTATTTTTGGAAATTTTTTCTTGTAATACTACACTCCTTTGATTTCCTAGATTCATTCTCTTCCTGTTCCTTAAATATCAGTATCTTTAAAACTTTCCTGTGTGTTTTGTTCTTTTTCCTGGTTATCATGTCCTCTTTTCCTTGGTAATTATTCTTTGTGACTGTCATGACTCCTAGATCTTTAGTTGTAGTTCACACTTACCACCTCTTTCTTGTACGCTCTTGGTATTTGTTTTATTTCTTCAGCTAAAGTGTGCCCTATATTTCTGTCTTTTTCTAAAGTTTATTTTTACTCAGTAATTGACATTACTGTCCCTTGTTCTCCAACATTATAATTCACCTGCCCTCTCCCTGACTCCAGACTATCCATTGACAAATCTTAGACTCTTTCTCCTATCACTCATTTGTGTATATGCTTTCTGTTGTTACTGTCGCTGCCATTGCTGAAAATCAGGACATTGCTCTTGAAGTCACGTTGGGATTACCTTCTTATCTAGCCTTCACTTATGGTAGCATCTTTAAAAAGTTTAGATTGGATTGTGTTACTTCTTGCCTAAAAACTTCTAATGGTTTCCCATTATCCAAAGGATGAAGTCCGTATTTTATTAGTAAGATTATAGCAAGCATTTGGCAGTCTGGTTACATACAGTCTGTTTTACTAGCTTGTAGCTTGATCTGTAGCCATTTCACTTTGATGATCTGTCTTTTGCAAACTTGGGACATTTTTTCAGGACATATTCTTTCTTCCATTCTTAGCCTGTCGAACTCAGTCCTTTTTTGTTAACCCAAGGACATTAGAGTTAGGTCTTACCACTTGACCTTTCCCACTCTGTTTCCTGAACACTTTGTACTTTTGTCTATTACAGAAATCACCACATTTTAATTTTAGTTTTTTCTGTTAGTCTGTATTCTCCTTTAGGGTTAGACATTATGTTTTAATGAATTTTGTACTTTGTTCATCTTCTGCTCTCTCCCTTCATGCTTCATGCACTATTCCTGACAAACTTAGCATAATTGGAAATTAACTGCATATGCCAGGCTTGGTGCTGTATAAACTTTTTAACACATCATGAGTATTAGAGGCGTCTTCTCTAGAACTCACATTCATCCCCTAGAACCATATGTAATAAAAACCATGACAAGTCTGTGTCAGTTTGGACAATGCTAATTCAGAATTACCAATAAACCAGAGGTGATTGACATTTAAATTCCACTAAATGTGTTTGTTCGTCATAAGCTTTATATAAAAATGTCATATATAGTGACTTTAAACTTAATAGGAAAAAACTTGCTTATCTTGAATTGTCTGTTAATGTAGGGGAAATTGTGCAGTCTTTCCTTTGCCTGTTAATAGAAGACAACTTCTTTAAATAAAGTAACAGTTTGATATTTTCAGGTTTTCTGGTTACTTTAAATTTTGTGAATATCCAGTAATTTTAATTTTTTTTTTTTGCCCTTGATAGAGATATCTATGTTATTTAAGCTTTTTGTGGACTCTTCTCATTAACATAGTGAGTTTCCTTGTTTAGATTTTGCTTAATAATTTATATCAAGGAGTTCATTCGAATCAGATTGCTGTGTTGGTCTTGAGTGCTAATAGTACAAGTAAACTGTAGTTAAAAGATATTAGTGGTAGGTTGCTGTGACAAAGGGCAAGGTCTTTGACTTCCTAACCACTGCTCTGTCCTTAATGCTTGACAAATATTAGGCAGTTCTCTTATATGTATATGTTGTAGGTTTGGTATATAGCTACAAAACTGGAATAAATGTGTTAGATGGTTTGGGAAGCACCTGCATTGGTCATGGTTTAAAAAATGTATTTGGAGAAAAAGATGAGTGTATGTGTTGTACATGTAATGAAGGGATGCTAGCAATAGATTTAGGTCTATTTGATGCTAGTGTGTCGCTTGAGAACCTGAACTCAGTTTATGTTTGAGAGACAAAAATGTGAAAATGTGGCAAAACTCTTTACTTTTGCCGAGGATCACCCTGGTGTTACATAGGGTGAAACAAAAGCCAGGTGCTCCAATTTAGGTCTGTGTTTATTGTGGTAACATTTGGGTAACTTGTTGGTAAGATAACTTGGGAAACCATGTGACACCTAAACTCTGATAAATTTCAATATATAAAACATCAGTTGGTATTCCTGTGACTATTGTAAATTGGGTCTAACTCCACTGTTCCTTACAGATTTGTGAAATGACAAAATAGGAGATGTGGCTTCTGTTCTTTGCTGTGACTAAGAGCCAGTGTCAGGATTTAATGGCCTTAATTAGCAATTTCCTTATTTAGTAACTTAGAGTTATGATTTATTAGCATAGATAAATTTGAAAACAGAACAGAGTAGTCACAGAAGCAGGATTTATTAAAATTAAAAGCAAGCTAGCTTTTAAGGGTTAGCATGTCTAAATAGTCACATTAGTTATATGCTGGTTCCATAATGGGAGGAGATTGGGAAGATTAGTCATGCTAATTAATATATAATGTGAGTCAGTCACTTCAATAAAATTCCTTTTGTGGTATCTGTTTTTAAGGTATCTGTAGACTTAAGTGACATTTGAATGGACCTAACGACTTCAGTATGTGCTAAGGTTATTCTTTCATAGCTGACATTTTAAAGGTCATTCATTGGCTGCAGTAGGCCAACTTCAGCACTCTTTTTAGGATTACTGAATATTGGCCATGGAGTTATTCAAATATTTATTGAGTAACTGTATACATTGGTGGAGGAATTTATTCATAACAAATTAAACTAAATTTAGTCAGCTTTAAAAAGGTGGTATTTTGAACAGTGAGGCAGGAGACTGTAATCAAAAGAACATTAGAAATACTATAACTTGAGGATATAGAAGACCTTAAGATCCAAAATCATACTAATAGGCAGTTACAGAAGAGAAATTTAAAATTGCCAGCCTTGCCATATATACAAAAGCTAACTGAAAATGGATTAAAAACCTAAATTAAAGAGCTAAAACTCTTAAAAGAAAACAGGAAATCTTAATGATGTATTTGACAGTGATTTCTTGGATATGACACCAGAAAGCATACATGGTGGCAACATTTAAAAATACAGTGGACTTCATTAGTATTAAAAACTTTTGTAAAACCAAAGAAGTAAAAATACAGTTTCTATAATGAGACAAAATATTTATGTGATAAAAGATTAATGTCCAGAATGAAGATAATCTGATTAAAAGACCAATAAGCACATGAAAAGATGCTTAATATTACTAGTCATTAGGGAAGTGCAAATCGAAAAAGTGAAATATCATATGTACCCATTAGGGTGACCTTTAAAAAAATAGAAGGAAATAACAGTTAAATTTTTGAGGCTGTAGAGAAATTAGTATCTTCCTACATTGCTGGCAGGAATATAAAATGGTGCAACTACTGATCAATGCAATTTGGCATTTCCTTAAAAAGTTAAATGTAGAATTATCTGTAGGATCTAGTAGACCTGCTGCTTTATATACACCCCCAAAAGAACTGAAAGGGAGGAACTCAAGAGTTCTTAATGTACCAGTGTCCTAGAAGTTTACAATAGACAAAAATGTTAGGTAGAAACAATCAAGTGTCTATCAACAAATGAAATGACAAAATGTAATATATATGTGCCTTCAAAAGGAATGAAATTCTTTACATGCTACAACATGGATGGACCTTAAGAATGTTCCAATAAGTGAAATAAGCCAGATACTGAAGGACAGATATCATGTGATTCCACATGTATGAGATACTTAGAATGGGTAAATCCATTGAGACAGAACGTAGAGTAAGCGTTACCAGGAGCTGTTGAGTGGGAGGGAAGGTAGATGGGAAGTTACTATATAATGGGTACACAGTTTCTGTTTGGTAAGTCGAAAAAGTTTTGGAGATGGATAGTGGTAATAGTTACACAAAAATGGGAAAAAAAATTGAGACATAGTCTTTGTCGCCCTAGGCAGAGTGCTGTGGTGTCACAGCTCATAGCAACCTCCAACTCCTGGGCTTAGGCGATTCTCTTGACTCAGCCTCCCAAGTAGCTGGGACTATAGGTGCCTGCCACAATGCCCGGCTATTTTTTTGTTGCCAGTTGTCATTGTTGTTTTGCTGGCCCAGGGCAGGTTCGAGCCCACCAGCCTTGGTATATGTGGTTGGTGCTGTAACCACTGTGCTATGGGCCAAGCCAAATGTGAATGTGTAAATAGCATTGCATTATGCACTGAAATGGTAAATTTTATGTTATCTGTATTTTTTTCAAGATAAAAACAATGCAAGAGAAAGATTGCCAGTACATACTGAAAGTTAAGATTAAAAGGAGGCCAATTTTCACTCTTGATTAGTGACAACAATGTGGTAGTGTGTAAGTTGATGCTACTATGGAGGTCAATTTTGCAAAATCTGTTATCTTTGTCTATGTATTAGCATGATCTTGCAAATACATAAAATAAGTTGCAAAAAGTATGTTGTCTTTGTTATGAAACACCAACATATTTATGTACATTCCTGAATGCATAAAAGTTGTTCTAGGATATATGGTTAAAAGTAGTCATAAATTCTAAAATGAAAGTCACAGTAATATTATAATAGATATTGTCACCTAAGTACCTTAAGTTTTTTTCTATTACACTAGCATACTTTTTCTTTATGACCTCCTGTCTGTCTCCCATGTAACACCAGTACTACAGAATAGAAAAAGCAGGCTGCCTTTGATGTAGCAGTAGTTTGAGCTTCACATGTTCCTATGTCCTATTCATTATTATAGCAGCTGCAAAAACACCCTAGGAAATTCATGATTAGAAGTGCAGTTATTACCAGTGTCTTACTAGATATTGAGTTACTTGACATACCGTAAAAATGTAGGTCAGAAATTTTGACTTTAGTTTATGCTCTCTAGAGTAATTTGAAAGAGAATCTATAATTAGAAAAGTTGAGTGAAAATAATTTAAACCTTTAAAAGATAGGTTATAGTAACAGATTTCTTAAGTCTAGTCTTTGGTAGATTACTCCCCCTTCTGCCAAAAATGGGAAATACAAGTAAATTATTATAAAACATAAGAATTATAAAACATAAGGGAAAGAAAGGTTTTATTTATCTCTTATACAGACACAATTTAAAATCAAAGGTTGACATGCTTATAGAGCATGTTAAAGAATTAGAGATGTACATATCATAGAAAGTGTGCAGTGGGAGAGTGAAGGAGAGTTTGAAATAGCTTAGGAAGAGATCAGTAAATATTTTTAAAAGATCATAGGCATACATGCAAAGTCAAAAATCTGGAACTTAATACTAGATACCATTCTTTTACCAAAGACTAATTATGAAAGAATATTAGAAGTAACCTAGGTTTTTCTCCCCTGCGGCCCACCCTCCCCCCCACCCCCCCACCCCCGTTTTTCTTGAATGCTTTGAGGACGTGTGCATTGAAGGAATGAGAGTGGCGCTAAATACTCTTTTAAGAACAGAAGAACCAATTGAAATGACTCCATAATACAAAACACTGCCTTCCTTCTTTTATATAAATTCATTCTTTGTCTTAAACTGTTTGCAAAGATCCAAATTTTCTATTTATATTCAGTTTGATAAAAATATGAAATACATTAGCTTCACATCGTGATAAATCAGATTCCAGCTTAAAAAATTTCAGACAAATTAAGTATTAATTAAAATGTGCTATTGACTGGTATATGCAAAGTACAAGATTATTTACTTCTTCCAAATAGTTTTGTTGCCTTTATGGGTGTAAAAAGTGGTTGAGTATTTTAAAAGATGTGATTTAAAATCAGTCCAAGCTAAATTTGTCTCTAAAGTATATACTACTACTTCACTTTATGAGTGTAGCATAAAATGAGAGCTATTTGTTGTCTTCTTTGACAGTCACATTGATAGAGATCTGAAGCTGTCTCCCTAGTGTCATCAGTTTTGAGGCCAATCAGAGAAATGGGCTTAGACGTAGCGAGTGCCCATACACATGTACTTTAGCATTGCGGAATCCAGTCATCTGTTTGGCATCCAGTCAACAAATGTATGTTGGTGCCAAGTCCTGTTTTGCATCAGGCTGCAAAGATAAATACAACAAAATTCCTCTCCTGAAGGAGAAGGTAATAAATATTATTACGTAATAGAAGATGCTGGGTATTCTGATAAATGTGTGTAAGGGCACTAGGAACAAAGAGGACTAGACTCAGCCAACACCTTAAATGCAAAACTTCTACCTTTTGTGATATCTTAATGGTAAAACTAAAAAACAACATCTCATTTGTATAATTACTAAGCTGAGTCAGTTACTAGTTTCCAATTATATGTAGATTTAGGAATACAATATAAGAAATACTTAAATCTGTAATATACTGTGGAAGGGCTTTCATCTGAGTGTCTTCTGGAAGGGTGGGTGGAGCTGATAAGAAAAATAGTGTAATTGTAGTATGCTGACGATAAACCCAAAAGATTTAGCTTTCCTGTCATTGATCTGAATGTTACTCAGCTTAGTTCTCCGTGTTGTGCCATATTGTTAAATTTTGTCTTGCTCATCTTTTTCAGTTTTTAAAGGAACTTTGGATATTCTCTAGTCTGTTTTTTTCATAAGGATGAAAAGCAACGGATGCCAGAATTACATAAAGAGCTTTTGACCTTCACAGGTTCATTAGATCTGGAATGGAGCCCGAGTGTGTGTGTATGTGTGGGTGTAGATATATATATATATTTTTTAAACTTTAGAGGTGATCCTGATAGGCAGACTTCCTTTTAATAGAGAAATTCACTTGCCTAACAGTTTCATAAGTAGGATCAACCAAGTTCTATACTAATCTATACTGTCACAAAACTGCAAAAGAAATCTGTTCTAGTAAAAAAAAAAAAGTAGAAATTAAGGATGTTTAGGTATTATTTCCTTTATGGTGGTGATGTGTGTTGGTTTATGTCTATTGGGGTGTTTCCTTTGCTTGGCTTGAAGGGCACCACTGGAGGATTTTTAACCCCATCTGTCAATTTTTGAATACTATAAATGGATTTTGGCAGCAGCAAAATATAATTGAAAACATCCTTGTACCTCCTTTGCCAACTCAATATTTCTGCTTGTTACTAAAGGCAGGAGAAAACCCCCAGAAATAACAGAATTGGAAGATAATTTCAGAGCGGTATAAATACCAATTTAACTATATGTGCACAAAGTAAAAATGTAGAACATTACTTAAAATGTAACTTCATGGATGCCCTGAAGTTATGTGAAAGGACCTTTAAAAGTGATATATGAGACCTTCATAGCTACAAAAAAAAATTAGGAAGTAGCCTGACATGATGGCATGCAGCCTGTAGTCTCAACTGTTTGAGAGCCTGAAGCAGGAGGATGACTTGGGCCCAGGAGTTCAGGGCTTCATTGAGCTGTGATTGTGCCACTGAACTCCAGCCTAGGTGACAGACTTTTTTATTTATTTTTTGAGATAGAGTCTCACTATGTTACCTTTGGTGGTAGAGAGCTGTGGCATCACAGCTCACAGCAACCTCAGACTGGAGCTTAAGTGATTCTCTGCCTCAGCCTCCCAAGTAGCTGGGACTACAGGTGCCAGCCACAACACCCGGGTTTTCGTTGTAGTCCGTCGTTGTTTAGCAAGCCCGGGCAGGGTTCCAACCCACCAGCCCCGGTGCATGTGGTCGGCACCCTAGCTGCTGAGCTACAGGCACCAAGCCTGTCTCATACTTTCAAAAGGGAAGGGAATGTGATTTGGAGAAAACTGCTAACAGTCTATAATTGATTGCCCCACGACATAATAATCAACAGCAGAATTTTCACAAGGAAAGAATTTATTGTTTTCTCAGGTAGTTCTTCATACTTGTCTATGAATCCAGAACAATAGGCTGAAAATAATGGGCAGTGAGTATCCCAGACTTAAGGAGCCCTCCTTAAAAGTAATCTTAAGCCTCTGAGCTGCTTGTGGTAAATCAGCATACCCTTTTACACAGAACAGGGACAAGAGCCACACTTGCTAGTGTTTTGACCATGTAAGTGGTGTTGTGAAAAGACTGCAAAGGGATTCCCTTTTCAGTAAGCTTGCCAGTAATGTATATACAGTCTTGATAATCTTCAAGAAATGGTTATGGGTGAGAAATTAAAGCTGCTTTAGAAAGAGGTTCATATTTAATCTTTGGACCAATATCTTGAGTAGTCTAGTCACAATGTTGTTACCAAAAGGTCTTTTTCTAATATTTTTTTCCTCCATTAAATTCACATATTAATAAAATTCCACGGAATGAAGCACCAGTTTGTGCTTACTTTCTTGTTGGTGGTCATTTGGATTATTTCCAGTTTCGTGCTAGAATAAAGGAAGCACAGTGCTGCTATGATAATTGTTGAATGTTTCTTCTCACTTATTACCAGTTTCTCTAAGGGTATATATACATCAAGGGAATTACTGGTTCAAAAGTGTTTGTGTCTTCACTTTCTTCATAATGCTAAATTACTTTCCATGTGGTTGTATTGATTTATTCTGCACCAGAGATGGAAGGCAATGTTCTGATTATTCCTTGCCAACATTTGGTAATTGTCAGACTTAAATATTTTTGCCAATATGGTGAGTGTAAAAGCCATCTTGCTTTATATTACATTTTTCTCATTATGAATTAAAGGTTGAACATCATTTCTTGCATTCCTTAGCCATCCAGCTTTCTTCTGTGAAATCTCTTACGTCTTCTGTGCATTTTTCTATTTGATATCTTATCTTTTTATTGTAGAAGTTCTTTACAATATTCTTGTTACTGATATTTTGGATACAGTTTTTGCTTTTTGTAACATTAGAAATCTTACATCAAAGATGCCTTCCTATATGTTCTTCTAATAGTTACAAAGAATTAAATATATACAAAAGTTCGATCTAAATTGGTTTTGTTTTAAATATAAGTGATTATATATCTGCCAGGGAAGGTCCTGCTAGCTTCGTTTTTCTTCAAGATTTATATTAGTGTATCAGGGTCAAGTACCATGACACTATAATCCTAGCACTTTGGGACGCCAAAGGGGGAGGATCACTTGAGGCCCAGAGTTTGAGACTAGCTCAGATAAGTAAAGAAGACCCCCATCTCTACATTAAAATGAACAAAATAACATTTTGGAAAATGCTATTAGGACTTTGAATACATCAGATCTATATAAATTTGCATCAGATCTATATAAATTTGAAATGGCCACTTTAAAATAAATTCCATGCATGTTTTATACATTTTCTATTTCTAAATACTATGAGGTGGGATGGTGGGTTTTTTTTTTTTTTAAACTATCTAAAGGGTCCTTTTAGTGCAGATCTTTAAATGAAATACAGATAGCTCATTGCCGTATTTAATTATAACAGGAAAGTAGTCCTAAAACTCAGTATTAAATATAAAAATTCAGAATAAGAGTTTCCTATTATTCATTCATCACATCCTCAACTTGTTTTGTGGAAGGGGGAGCATCTTGGTGCCTATTCTGATTTGTATTAAGGCTATAATATTTAAGTTAGTTTTTACTGCACTTAAAATGTTGTTCACTTTTTTTTTACTGGAGAATAATAGAATATTTTAAGCACAGCGTTGACACCCTCACAAACCAGTCCCTCCTACCCCCGCAGTGAGGACAGGAGCCTTTTGCCCACACCTGGGGGTCTGGGGGAGACGCCTTCCCAGAAAGGACTATTCACGCGCCATGAAGCACAAATTTCCTCTTTGGAGGGGGAACAACAAACAACATAGTCACAACAAACATCAAAAACAACATAGTCATCCCAATAATCACTCCAGTTTTGCAAGTCACACAAACTCCTGTAGAATTACGTTGTCCCTTTATCCTAATGGGAACTTTTTGAATGTGTGGTTAAAATAATAACTGTTTCAGACAGCATTATTAGTAGGCATCAGATCAGACATGCATATGGTTTATTATGTTTTGTGACTTCAAGGAAGTTATGTAATCTTCCAGTTTTGTCGCCTATGAAATAGGAATATAAAAATGCCTGCTTCATTATTCTAGTCAAATACTTAGCACTTTCTATGTGATCCCTTGTAAAAGTTAATGACATTAAAGGTTCTGTACCTGACCCATACAAGATACTACTTTGATGTTCTGTTCCAGTTCCTCTGTTCAAGTAATTTTTTTCAGCCTTCTTATCTTCTTTTTATTTAGAATCTACGTCAGGAGACAAATCTGTATCCCATTCTTGCACAACTCCTTCCACATCTTCTGCCTCTGGACTGAATCCCACGTCTGCACCGCCCACATCTGCTTCAGCAGTCCCTGTCTCTCCTGTTCCACAGTCACCAATACCTCCGTTACTTCAGGACCCAAATCTTCTTAGACAATTGCTTCCTGCTTTGCAAGCCACGCTACAGCTTAATAATTCTAATGTGGACATATCTAAAATAAATGAAGGTAAATTTTCATAGTAACAATTTTTTAAAACGCATTTGCATTGTACATAATTACATAATTAAAATACTCTGCTTATGAATAGTTTTTTGTTTCCTTTTGAAATTTGTTTTTTGAAATTCGGAATTTATATTCCTCAGGGCTTAAGATCATTGGTAGTATAATGATCATTGGTAGTATATTTCTGTATGTTTTTCAGAACTTGCTATGTATTTGGTAGTTACTTGAGGGAAGCCATTGTGTGTGCTTAATATGTATGATGAAATTTCAAGTAAAAACAAAGAATATTTTTGTTAACATTACTATAAAAACTTTATATTTCTAGTCTATTTCCAGATACTTGTGTGGGCATAAAAAAGTATTTAGAATATTAAAAATATCCTAATTCCTAGAAGAATGTTTTCTGATTAATTGCATCGTTTAATTTCAGCCTTGCTATCCGATTTTGTACTAAAGTGTTCAGGCAGTTACCTTGAAGTCTGAATAAAAGTGGATTTGGTTTTAATTTGAAAACCATTTGGTTTCATACATTAAATCCTAAGCACATTGTACACTTTCCTATTTAATCAGTTTTTTAATGTACATTTTCACATAATATATTTAATAGTAGTGATAAGTGGTAAGAAGTTCTTTTTTAATACTAAGAATAAAACGATCTCAGGCTAGTTGGTCATTATTTTTTTTTTTTTAATTGTCCTCAACGTTTTTGTATTTTGACCTTATTTAACTTCGGTTTTCTCATTTGATAGGTAAATGTTTTATTTAGGCAAAGTGAGGCCTTGAAACAGTCTAGGCAACACTAGCATAAGATAATTGCAATAATAAAAGAGCTTATGCATCAAAAATACACAGTATTTCTATATGCCCGCCTTTGGGAGGGTGGGGTTGGGAGACAGTCTCTTACTTTGTCACTCTTGGTAGAGTGCTATGGCATCACAGCTCACAGCAACCTCAAATTCCTGGGCTCAGGTGATTCTTTTGGCTCTGGCCTTGAACCTGTGAGCTCAGGCAGTCCACCTGCCTCGTCCTCCCAGAGTGCTAGGTTTGCAGGCATGAACCATCGCGCCCAGCACTGCCCGCTTTTTATTATCCATTTTTAAAAGATTTTCGGGGTGAGTGTTGATATAGTGTTTGAGTGCTCAGCTTGTCTAAAAAAGCAATCATGTGAAATAGAAACCATTTATCCTGTTAATTCTAAATAATGTACTGAGTGCTTTACTTACATATGGCTAGGTTTCTGGCTTAATCAGAAGTTCCTGTGAATATTCTTTAGTGTTTTTAACGCATCAACTGCAGGGTAGAAAAAAAAGTTTTCCTTGCGGTCATGGTGCTTTATTAGATCAAGATTGGTCAAGAGACATGTAAATTATACATGGATATGCTTCACAAGGCTCCGGACTCACCACCAGCGTAAGTTAAATAGAATATAACATGGCAGTTAACGTGTTAAAAAGCTTATTTTTCTCTGCCTCAGATCCTTTCAATCTTAGATTTATTGTATTACTTCTGTCTTCTGGGCTCTTAAGGCTAGTTTGAAACATGTCAGACTTTTCTGGGGTCTCTTTGGTCTTTTGAATTGGTACTAATGCCACATATGCCTCTGTTTTTATTTACATTTAGGAAATAATATGTTTTTAGTTCTTACAGCAGCTGTGACACAAGCCTCACTGCAGTCTATAATTCATAAGTTTCTTACTGCTGGACCATCTGCGTTCAACATAACATCTCTGATTTCTCAGACTGCTCAGCTCTCTACACAAGGTATTCATACTCTTTGATATCTCTTGAATAATAGCTTGATGTTGTTTGAGAATTAGTGGTGTTTTCTTTAAAGTTTTTAAAGAGGTTGGCTATAATAAGTTTTATGTTTGGTTTTGCAACACTAATATATACTTGCTGTATTTTTGGTGGGGGGAGGGGGCATTGGCATTCCCAGCAAGCCTCCAACTGAGGCCAGATCAGGCCATTCCAGCATGGAACCAGATTATGGGGTCCTTCCAGGCATCTTGGACCTTGACGTCCCCAGGAGGCTGCTCCAATCCTCTATAGGCCTTCTCACAGAAATCTTCAGCTGGGAGGTCATAGTCTCTCCCTCTCCCTCTCCTTCTCCCTCTCCTTCTTCAGGAGTACCTCTTCTTACATGTAGAATAAGAAGAAATAAGGATATTGAGGAGGCCTTCATGGGGTTCAGGCTTAGTTTCCTTTTCCAGTCTGAAAAAGGAGAGAGTGTGCTTAACCTCCTAACACATGACTGAGTCATCGAGGAGGTCTTACACTGACTTAATGGGGTGTATGCTCTCTGAGGGTGGGAGGGCATACAGACTGGTGCAGAGATCTTCCCTACATATATTATGAAGGTTTATAGAATTTTTGTTTTTGAAAGTAATTGCTTCATTCTTTACAGCCCAGCCATCTAATCAGTCTCCAATGTCTTTAACATCTGATGCATCATCCCCAAGATCCTATGTGTCTCCAAGAATAAGCACACCTCAAACTAACACAGTCCCTATCAAGCCTTTGATCAGTACTCCTCCTGTTTCATCACAGCCAAAGGTATGTCTCCTTTGAGGAAAATTTGGAAGCTGAACTACTTTTGGGAAATTAATGTTTTAGAATCTGTGTTGTTGTAGAAAAGGCCCTCTGAGAATGCAGTGATTGTGAAATGAATGACAGCTGAGTGGTAGTTGACATGGGTTAGAATTTCTCAGTTCACTGAGGGGTAAAGGGAGGACTTGAATCCGGGCTACTTCTATACACCATCCAGGTTTGGGTTTTGTGATGTAAAGTGTGAGATAAAGATATACTGAGTTAGTCTTAATATTTGTCCCTATTGGCTTTGGGGTTTGTGATGTAAAGTGTGAGATAAAGATATACTGAGTTAGTCTTAATATTTGTAAAATTTTCAGACTCTAAAAGACAGGAGAGAATGGCTTCCAGTAATTTTTTTGATACTTTTATTTAAAATGAGTCAGTTTCTAAGCTAAGAGCTGTGTGTGTGTATTATATTTGACTTGCATATGAGAGTCATTTCATTTGCCTTATTTAGTAGCTAAGGGAATTAAATTTTCATTTAAATCTAGTTTTTGTGGAGTAGAACCAGAATTTGGAATCTAGGTGTTTGTGAGTACAGAACTCATTTTACCAAGCTGTACTGCATGTTTCTTCAAGCAAAATCTTATATTGGTGGCTCCTTAGAACACAGAAAATGGCTGGTCTATTCTTACTGACCCATGAACAGGACCTTAGAATGCTGTAGTCAAAATTTGTATCACATCATTCTGAGTCTTGGCCAGAATTCATGAGTACATACCAATTGTATTCATTCTTCGCTTTTGTATATACCGCTAGGAAAACATTCAAAGGTTTAGAATGTTCTAAGTCGTGACTTTTTTTTTTTTTTTTTTTTTTTAAATTCTTAATGGTGTTAGGGATAAATTCTTTTTGGTAGTTGGGAAACAATAACTGTTTTGAACATTTTAATGCTAACGAATTCTTTATTCAAATAACTATCTTAACCAGAAGCCAAAAAATAAAAATGCATTAAGACATATAGCTTGAAGGTAGTAGTAGTTAACTTTAGGTGTTCTTGTTCATTCTTTCTGTACCTTGGCCATTAATCTGTAGGAGTTTTAGGATCAGTCTAGATTTATATTTATTTTTAATTTCAAGTTATTTTACTTTCCTGTCATTTAATTCTTCCTCCACCCAAACTAAAACATGAATTTCAGCACCAAAAGAGACCTTATTTTGAGAGCCTAGAGCTTATCTTCAGGGTGAATTTTTTTTTTTTTTTTTTTTGAGACAGAGCCTCAAGCTGTCACCCTGGGTAGTGTGCCGTGGCATCATGGCTCACAGCAACCTCCAATTCCTGGGCTCAAGTGAGTCTCTTGCCTCCACCTCCCAAGTAGCTGGGACTACAGGCGCCCGCCACAATGCCTGGCCATTTTTTGGTTGCAGCCGTCATTGTTTGGCGGGTCCGGGCTGGATTCGAACCCGCCAGCTCAGGTGTACGTGGCTGACGCCTTAGCCTGTTGAGCCACAGGCGCCGAGCCCAGGGTGGTATTTTTTAAGAGTACTGTAGATAGTGGCTAAAAGTGAAATAAGTGGCAGTATAGTAATTTTACCATCTTTTGCATTCAAAAACCCTTTGTCTCAAGTAAGACTTTGGACTAGAATTGAGAGGTATATTGAGAAGTAGATTTTTCAGATATGTTTGGGGGAATTAGTAATCATCTAAAACAAATAAAAAAATCTAGCAGCTAGAAGATGAGACTTAATCATAAAAGGATTGCATCTCTCTTTGTGCCTTAATTTGGAGCTTACATTTAAACTGTTTTCTCTCTGGCACTTGAATATAGTGTATGTATCTCTGTGACCTCTTGGTCTAACTCTGTCTGAGAGCATCTTTGGAAAAGCTCTCGAATTTGTGTAGTTCATAGCTCATTCTATGTGAGACCAATCAATGTATATATTTTCTCCCTATGTGGTTGAAATTTGAGTATCTGTCTGATATGGTAACACAGATATTTTACTGCTAGAAAAGTAGCAAATCGGAAGAGAGAATTTATTTCTTATGCTGCAATAGGAATACAGTTTTATGGTGTTGGGTCTTTTAGCAAAAAAATTAGATCTAAAATTTCAAAACATAACTGTCTTCTAGTCTTTGAGAAGTCATTTGATCTCACTTTGGAAAAACACTAGATTTTACATTATTTAAAATTATTGACTGGGTCTTACAGGGAGAAGTGTGTATAGGATTTGAGGACCTAGACAAGTTACCTAGTTAAATATGTTTGTGTCACAAGTACCATTAATCTTTTCTTTCTTTTTTTTTTGAGTACTTTTGAGTACTTTGTCACCCTTGGTAGAGCGCCATGGCATTTTATAGCTCACAGCAACCGCAGACTCCTGGGCTTAAGTGATCCTCTAACCTCTGCCTTCTGAGTAGCTGGGACTATAGGTGCTTCCCACAACACCCGGATGTTTTTCAGAGACAGGGTCTTACTCTTACCAGTCTGGTCTTGAACTCTTCAGCTCAAGCAGTCCACCTATCTTGGCCTCCCAGAGTGCTAGGATTATAGGAGGGAGCCACCTTGCCTGCCCTGCATTATTAATCTTACAAGACAAGACAGCCCTGTTAATCACTGGAGAGTAGAAATAATAGGAAAGTTTCATTGATACTAGGACTTTTGCTTTTCTCTAGTTTCCATGCTGTTTGTCTATATAATAGAAGCCTATCTCATCAGATTTTGACATTTCAGGTTACTACTCCAGTAGTTAAGCTAGGACCAGTGTCACAGTCAGCCCCGCAGCAGCCTGTAACTGCTGACAAGCAGCAAGGTCATGAGCCTGTCTCTCCTCGAAGTCTTCAGCGCTCAAGGTAAATTGAGACCATGTATTGAGATACATTATTTTCTTTACTATGGCATAACTATGTTGGTTGAGTATTATATGTTTGATAGGACTTAATCTTGGAATCCATGGATAGCCTAACGTAGTCCATGTGTTATAAAATTTACAAAGATTTTATATAGAAGTATATAATGATCTCTAGTAGTGAAGCCTGGTTTATTTTGAAGAAAGTGATTTTTTTCCTTAATTTTACTTAGTGGAATAAGATAGGAATAAATATACTTGTACAAAAGGGGTGCACATGATTTTATAATACTTTATTAGAAATATATCACTTTTTAACCTCCTCATATCCATTTTGATTTGAGTATATTGATGAAGCCAAAAACCTCACATTGAAAACTGGGGCCTATGTATCCCAACTGATATATGTCAAGCTTTCCCAATAGCTTCAACTCTGACCCTAAATGGATTACTATTTAGATAGTTAAATAGTACTGTATTATGTTATCATTTTTCTTTGTGTTAACAATACAACTTTTAATGAAATTTGTTGAATGAATGGTTTTCATTTGATTTATTTTCCTATTTTTATTTCATGCTGTGAGGTGGCAGAATAATTCAACTGTTGTTTTTATTGTTGTTTTCTAAACAAGCATTTCAGAACTTATACATCCAAATGAGAGTTGTTCCCTTCAAAATAATCACCTTGGGAAGCTGTCTACTTACTCCAGCAATGTTGCCATTGCTCAGAACATTTTTGGGAAATTCTTCTTTTAAATTGTCTTTAGAGGCTGCAGTATTATTTTAAATATCCTCAGTGATGAAAACTCTTCATCCTTTGGGAGATTTAGTTTTTGGAAATAACTGAAATTCATTCAAAGCCAAGTCTGGTGAAGCAGGTAGGAAATCAACTTGGGTGATTAAATTTTTTGGTTCTCACCACCATATCCCCAAACCCTCGCCCAAACCATTCAGTTTTAAAAGAAGATAAACAATCTCAGAATGTTAACTTTTTTGGTCTTGTTTTGCCACTGTGCTCATTGAGTGCTATCCAAGAAAGTGCCTGTGCTTTACTTCACAGTATTTTATCCTCTGATTGAGCAGAACACTTTATTCTGATGTTGGATAGTCAAAGATAATGTTTTTCCCCTCCTTATCTAGATGTCTGTGAGATACAATCTTCAGATGTATCTACAACTGTTGAAATGCGACCACTTCTTATTTATGTTCTTATTGGTGTTTGTGGTGTACAAAGTCAACAGAACAGGTTCTGCTGTCAAATTTGGAGAGTATGCTTATTTTATATTGACCCTGACAATAGTGTTAAGGGTTCTTCCCCTCCCCCTCCAAATGTATTGAGAAATACATGATATAATTATACTTTGGGTCCTTAATTCTAGTTGGTGTTAAAATAACATTTTTCTTAAAAATTAGACTTTGTCTCAAAAGAATTTTTGGATATCTTTTAAACTAAAGAAGATATTAACAGGCAATTTATAGGATACCTAGAAACTACTTTTAAACATTACTGCACATTCAATTCTGTTTTCTCTTTTAGTAGCCAGAGAAGTCCATCACCTGGTCCAAATCATACTTCTAGTAGTAATGCATCAAATGCAACAGTTGTACCACAAAATTCGTCTGCCCGACCTGCGTGTTCATTAACCCCTACGCTAGCAGCACACTTCAATGAAAATCTTATAAAACATGTTCAAGGATGGCCTGCAGATCATGCAGAGAAGCAGG
>CAUYON010180839.1:0-12446 GCA_963573935.1 Arctocebus calabarensis
TTGAGACAGAGCCTCCAGCTGTCACCCTGGAGAGAGTGCAGTGGCATCACAGCTCACAGCAACCTCCAATTCCTGGGCTCAAGCGAGTCTCTTGCCTCCGCCTCCCAAGTAGCTGGGACTACAGGCGTCCGCCACAACGCCCGGCCATTTTTTGGTTGCAGCCGTCGTCGTTTGGCGGCCTGGGTTGGATTCGAACTCACCAGCTCAGGTGTACATGGCTGGCGCCTTAGCCCGTTGAGCCACAGGCGCCAAGCCAAGGGTCAGAGATTTCTTTACAGCGAGCTCCCAGACAGAAAGACGGGGAAAAGTTAGAGTAATGATTCCAGTTTTTATGTCTTGCTTTGGGGCAGGATTCTATTAATAGTTTCTATGACCTGCCTTGGCAAAGAGGACTCTGATGTCTCTGACTAGCTTTGGGGAGAAGGAGGGGTGAGAGACAGGAGGGCAGGAGAAGGTTCTGAGGCTGCCTCTCAGCATGCCAAGTGCCCTGCTTTGGGGTGTCATATTCTAAGCCCCAACATTTTTCTTCCTCTCCTTTTCACTCCTTTCCAATCTCTTCTCAGTTACATTCATCAGCATTTTCCTTCCCATCTTTTTTCTTCCTTTTTTCATGCTACTACCTTTGTCACTTCCTGGCCTTCTCCCCCCTTCTTTGCCCTCAGCCAGCCCCTTGCTTCTTCTCTTTGCCGCAGCTTCTTAGCCCCTTTGTTCGGTGCACAAGAGGTGCACACGGATGGCCTCTGCCTGACAGCCCATCTGCAGGTGTCATGTACTTTGCTAAGAGAATGTTTACCAGAACCACTATCTTCAGTCCCAATATTTTAAAATGGTAGATTTCAACGTGAAGATGCTATTCATATAGGCATCCTAACCCTAAAGGAAAGCTTTGAAGGACAAATGACAGAAGATAACATAACGTAATCTGCAATGAAGCTGGATTTAGGAGGCTTACTCCAACTGAAGTTAAAGATTACTTGGCTGCCATTGCATAATAGCAAAGTGACTGAACAATCTGGAATTTCGGATAATCTATCTACAGAAACATGTATAACGTATCTTTTGTTTTGCAGATTTTTTGGCATACTTATTTCTATATGGTTTAAGTCAACTGATGTTTTCAAAATGACACTTATAAAACATAATAAACTGTTAAACCCTCCCCCGCAAAAAAAGGCCAGATTCTCAGCTTTTGAAAAATCTGACTGTCTAGTGTCCTGGAACCCACATTCATTGCTGGCAACAGTTGGCAGAGCTGGGTAGTATTTGCCCCTCCAGTGTGCCAGAGTCCACACCACACCCCCTGGCCTCATTCATACTGACAGCCTGCCAGCTGACATTTATTATTTGGCATGAGCAGGTGGCTTTTCCTCTAGCAGGCCACATTTGGTTCCTACCCATATCTTTACTGAAAACTAGGAAAACAGCAAAAGCCTTGTTTTTCTGACCTCCAGCTTGCCAACTCTCGCCTCTATGGCCCTGAGTTAGCAACTTTACAACAGACCTACTGTCAGGTCTCCCTCCAACATTTCCTTCTCTTCTCCTTAACTCTTTCTGTAATCCTTATTTCACTTTTTGTTCCTATGAAATACATTTTTATTTTTGAGACAGAGTCTCACTAAGTTGCCCTCAGTAGAGTGCTGTGGCACCCTCAAACTCTTGGTCTTTTGGGTTTAAGAGATTCTCTTGCCTCAGCCTCCCTAATAGCTGGGACTACAGGTGCCCGCCACAGTACCCGGCTATTTTATTGTTGTTGTTGCAATTGTCATTGTTGTTTAACTGGCCTGGGCCAGGTTCAAACCCACCAGCCTTGGTGTATTCAGCTGGCGCCCTACCCACTGAGCTACGGGTGCTGCCTGAAATACATATTTTAAAATTTTATTCTATTTATTTTACAAAGAGGTCTTATACTCTGGTCTGGGCAACAGAGGGAAAACTTGTCTCAATTTTTTTTTTTTTGAGACAGAGCCTCAAGCTGTCACCCTGGATAGTGTGCCATGGCGTCACAGCTCACAGCAACCTCCAACTCCTGGGCTCAAGCGAGTCTCCTGCCTCCGCCTCCCAAGTAGCTGGGATTACAGGCACCCGCCACAAGGCCCAGCCATTTTTTGGTTGCAGCCGTCATTGTTGTTTGGCAGGCTGGGCTGGATTCGAACCCGCCAGCTCAGGTGTACGTGGCTGACACCTTAGCCCATTGAGCCACAGGCGCCGAGCCCAAACCTTGTCTCATTAAAACAAAACAAAAGGCTCTTGCGCACGTTCCCTTCACTCCCACTGCCTGCATCCTGGGTGCCACCCCCTGGGTGTGCTGCACTACCTGTTTCTAGGGAACTATGAGTAAACGTCTTCCTTCATGACACCCATTTCTGTGTCTGCTTGTCTTCCTTACCTGAATAAAACAAATCCTGGCTCCCTTTACAACACCTAGGTCCATGCATCCTTAGGGCTGCCCCTACCTGCGTCAAGACTCTCATTTCTTTTGTTTTAAGTTAGGCCCAAGCGAAGCTCAGGCTTATGGCCTCTGGTTGCAAGGGGCTAGAGCACTGTACCACCAAGCTACAGCATCAGCTAAGAATCTCATTTCTTAATTTATTTGCCTCCTTAACACTGGCCATATTCCAATATAGTATACGTAGTAGAGCCTCCACAGTTGACCGGCTCCCTGCATTGACCACCTCCTAATTTTCACAGATTAGACATGTACCACACTTAGGTATCAGTACAGTAGGTCTGGTTCTTTATGTTGACCACCTCCAAATGTTGACCGGTTTGTTACAATTTGTCAGGTGGTCAACCTACAGGTCTTATTGTATTTGTTTGCTTATAATTTGTCTCCCCTCTCTAGTATGTAAGCTCCTTGAAGGTGGAAATTTTGATCTTTTTTTTTTTTCCTTCCTTCTTTCCTTTGTTTTTTTTTTGAGACCCAGTTTCACTATGTTGCTCTTGGTAGAGTGCTGTGGCATAACAGCTCACAGCAACTGCAAACTCTTGGGCTTAAGCGATTCTCTTGCCTCCACTTCCCAAGTAGCTGGGACTACAGGCGCCTGCCATAACACCCGGCTATTTTTTGTTGTTGTTGCAATTGTCATTGTGGTTTAGCTGGCCCGGGCCAGTTCATACCCAGCACCCTCAGTGTATGTGGCTGACACTGTAACCACTGTGCTACAGGGCCCAACCTTTTTTTTTTTGCTTCTTGCCTTCAGTAGAGTGTCCTGGTGTCAAAGTTCACAGCAACCTCAAACTCTTGGGCTCAACCAATCCTCTTGCCTCAGCCTCCCGAGTAGCTGATCTGTTTTCTTCATGCTAAAGCCCCAGAACTGAAAACAGTGCCTGGCACATATCTGCTGAATAGATGACTATGTGCTCTCAAGATGATGGTTGGAGCTCATACCATCATGTTGTTGCTCCAGGCAGAAAGAATTGGGAGAGTAAAAAGCAAAAAGGGACCTATGCCAGTTGAATCAGCTACAGAAAAGATCTTTCTGGAAGTTCCATTTAGGTGACTTAGGCTGACATTCTTGGCTAGCACCATGTCACACAGACACTCCTATCTACATGGTGATCTGAGGAAAAGTGATACTTTTTTTTGCAGTTTTTGGCCAGGGCTGGGTTTGAACCCGCCACCTCCGGCATAGGGGCTGGCGCCCTACTCCTTTGAGCCACAAACTAGCACAGCCCCAAAAGTGATACTTTTTTTTGTAGAGGCAGAGTCTCACTTTATTGTCCTCGGTGGAGTGCTGTGGCATCACACAGCTCACAGCAACCTTCAGTTCCTGGGCTTAGGCAACTTTCTTGCCTCAGCTTCCTGAGCAGCTGGGACTACAGGCACCCACCACAATGCCCAGGTAGTTTTCTGTTTTGCAGTTTGGCCGAAGCTGGGTTTGGGTATATAAGCTTTGGTATATGGGGCCGGTGCCCTATTCGATGAGCCACAGGCTCTGCCCCCCCAATGATGCTTTTTAAAACATAGAAGTTCGCTAACCAAAATAAAATTGGGATTCTGTAAGAAGGAGGAATGGGAGGATGGATATTGAACATCTGCAAAATGGCACCCTGCTCAGAATCACAGGTGAAGCTCTTTACCATGACCTATCCTTTCCTCTCCATTTACTCATTAGCCTCCTTGACCTTCACCAAACTCTGATTCCTTAATTCCATATTTACTGTTTGTTTGTTGGGCTTTCAAGATGTAATTGCATATAATTCCATGAACTGTGAGTAGTAAGAACTCCTGTAACCTACCAATTGCCCTTTTTCTTTTTCTTCGTCCTTTTTTCCCTATTTTTAGGTATCACTATTCCTACCAAAACATATAGTGGTCTAAGTTCTGCCAACAGGAGTGTTCTGGAATGAGGGTGTGTTGTGGCCTCCTGAGTGTATGGAAGAGCATGTAAGTACATGTGTGTATGTGTGTGCCTACATCTCACAAAAAAAAGGAGGACTTGGGTGGTGCCTGTGGCTCAGTGGGTAGGGCGCTGTTCCCAATACCAAGGGTGGCGGGTTCAAACCAGGCCCCAGCTGAACTGCTACAAAAAAATAGCCATGTGTTGTGCCGGGCGCCTGTAGTCCCAGCTACTCGGGAGGCCGAGGCAAGAGAATTGCCTAAGCCCAGGAGCTGGAGATTGCTGTGAGCTGTGATGTCACAGCACTCTACCGAGGGCGAGAAAGTGAGACTCTGTCTCTTAAAAAAAAAGAAAGAAATAAGGAGGACTCTGTGTGCTCCTTCCTCCCCTTTTCTAGGGTTGATGTCCCTAACTGAAATGCCGTGATGTATAAGGTACACCGCAACGGATTACCCAAGTCACAGGGAGAATTGAGTACTTCCTGCCCTGCACATGACCTCCAACAAAGGGTCATGCAAGTCGGGCAGAATTCTAGTCTAGACTCAGCTCCTTCGGCCCCACACCCTAGCACACAGCACATCATTTACACTTTGCTTCTGTAGGTGTCTCACCTCAGGTTCCCTCATTTTAGTTCAGAGAGTGACATCTTCTGATACTGGCACCAAATTGAGAGAAGCTTTTTCTGAAGCCCCATATACAGTGTCATTCTTTCCAACCCAGTGGACCTATAAATGACTGAAATAATTAAATTTGTCTGAAAATGCTAACCAAACATGAAAGTATAGAATAATTGCAACCATTATAACTTTACTGTAGTTGAGTCAATAACCATTATGGAATGGTTTTTAAAAATGACAAGGTAGCTATTTTACGTAATTAAATCTCACCGACAAGCTCACTATGTAATGGAAATCTGAAAGGGAGGGCAGCGCCTGTGGCTCAGTGAGTAGGGTGCCGGTCCTAAATACTGAGGGTGGCGGGTTCAAACCTGGCCCCTGCCAAACTGCAACAAAAAAACAGCCAGGCTTTATGGCAGGTGCCTGTAGTCCCAGCTACTTGGGAGGCTGAGGCAAGAGAACCGCCTAAGCCCAAGAGCTGGAGGTTGCTGTGAGCTGTGATGCTATAGCACTCTACTGAGGGTGACAAAGTGGGACTCTGTCTCTAAAAACAAAACAAAACAAATTCCAGTTTTTATGTTTTGCTTTGGGGAAAAAGGGCTCTAGTGTTTGTGACCTGCCTTGGGGAAAAGGATTCTGGTGTCTCTGACTTGATTCGGGGGAGAATGAGGAGGGTCAGAGAGCCCTAGGTTCTGAAGCTGCTTCTGAGGCCTTCCAATGTCCTTCAGTTCAGAGTACTAAGCATGCCAAGGGCTATTCTTTGGGGTGTTGTGTTCTAAGCCTCACAGGAACCTGCCACCCCATCTGTCTCCTGCCTACACCCACAGGAATGGGAGGACAAGCCGCGGCAGGTGCCTGTTCCTCAGACAGAGAATTACTGTGGTATCACCTCCTCCTCATCTGTACTGATGGCCTTTCTTGGTAGCCTCCTCCTCTTATCATTTGTGTTCATATCTTGTTACCCTCTGTGGCAGAGGTAGCTGAATGCCTCCTCAAATTCCACTAGATTTTTTCTTCTCAAACAGTACCTAGATTTTGTCTGTGATATCCATGTCCCTCCATGAAAACCCTCCCTTCCCCAGAATCCTTTGAACCTAGAAGTGGCCACATGATTATTTGGCAAATGAGTCATCAGCAGAAGTCAGCTTGTGGGACTTTCAGGGAAATATTGCTTTCCTGATTTCTTTTAAAAGATAGATTCATTTGGGACACAACTTTTTCTTTTTCCTCATCCTTTCTTCCTGGAATGTGGATGTGATCCGAAAGTGGAACAGCTGTCTTGTGCCTGTAACATAGAAAGACAGATGTGAAGATGTCTAGCAGGAGATTGGGTCCTTGGTGACCTTTTTGATCAGCTGTCTCACCCCTGGACTGCCAGCTCCAGCCTTTTTGATACATGAGAAAAGTAACATCCTATTTAGTTATGCCATGGTACTGAGCTTTTGTTACTCAAGAAGGAAACACAACTTAACTAGCACAACCTCTGTCTATGTAGTTCTTTTGGAACTGGAGTAAACAGGGTCTGATCTGTTCCTGTCTTACCTGCTATTCCCCCAATTTGCTTCCCAGATAAAAATCCACAGGTATATGCAAGAGATGCCCATGTTACCCACTCCCTCAGGCCCTACCAAGTCCTCTGGGAAAGCAGTCCCAGGCCTTTTGTTTTCGCACAGGGAGATTGGACAGAATATCTCTGAGCTCCAGCTTCCTCTTCTGTAAGATGGGAAGTTTAACTACGTAGCAGGGATACATAATGTGTTACAATCCCTAACTCCTTAGTAATTACAACTGCTATCACTATCCTGTACTCCTTGCAGTTTTTTTAGTGTATTTCCAAAGCCAGGTTGGAAGATGCAAGCTCTCTTTGGGAGGTCACCAAGCTGGAAACGTTCCTTAATTTAAGAACAAGGACTAAAGTGTTCTTAATTATAACTAGGTGGGAGGTATCCACTTGGGCAACGTTAGGGGAAGCCTTATGCCAAAGGAGAAGAGATGAATCAACATCTCAGCAATCTCTTTCTTAGTGAGCCTTGTCTTCCTTGGGGAGCTGGATAGAAGTGGGGTCCCAGACCTCCAACACTCTGTGATGGTGGAAAAGGAAAATCTAGAAAGAGGTTGGGTCTGAGCCTTGGCCTCAGAAGGGTTAATGGGGCAATGATTTTCCCCCACCCACCTCCTTGTAGTAATATTATTTTAATGATCTTTCTCCCATGACTTTGCATTTTTCAAAACTCCCAGGGTATTTCCATAGTCTCAGTATTTCGCCTTAGCTATGAGAAAATTTCCTTACTATTGCTTTGTTTTGCAATTCTCTGAAGATGCTCTTCTGATAGCACTCTTTCCTCTTGGTCACATGTGTGTCATCATTTTTTCTTGCTTGCTTCTGTCTTATGCTTATTCCTTATAATTTGATCTATATTTTAGGTCTATATCAGAAGTCCTTATGAAGCCAACCTAGATGGAGACATTTCCCTTCTTCAGAATCCATACCACTTTTTTGCAATGACTTTTGTGACCATCAGCAAATTGGCATGTGCTTGCATTTGACTTACTCCTTTCACTACCCTGTAAGTAAGAACTGTCCTTCTTAGCCCTGCCCTTGGCATATTGCACTTGCTTTATAATTATTCCTTGAACACAACTAGAAATTGTAATTTGGAAACAGAGGACAGAGGACAGAGTACAGATAATACAGATCACAAGCATGATACATTTAAATAAAACAGAGATAATTTTCCATGAGAAATGCCTTCTATGCAAGCCTGTGCCACATTGATATAGGCCTGGAAATTTAAAAAAATGTATCTAAAAATCGCCTGCTCAGAGGACAATTCTTCTTCAGGAGAAACGTAAGCTATAAAATAAAATGACTATCATTTCTCAACACCTGTAATGACAAGAATTCTGAATAACTCTTTCCTGAGGACCCACTGAGTCAGAGGCTGACACCTATTATGCAAGTAATGGGCATGACCCAGTGACAAATATTCTTTTGGCCTTGGCACCCAGCATCGACTATTTATAGGTCAGTGATGCAAATCTCTGTATGTGAAGTACTCGATAGCGTATACAATGATTTCATATCCACACCCAAACAGGACCAAGAAAAGGAACTTGATGGAACAGGTTCAAAGGGCCCCTGAACTCTTGCCTTGGAAAAAAGTTAGCCTTCTTTAGGGTGGCAATGGGGTGGGAAAGGAGGGGTAGAACTCACTGCTCAGACAGCCTTAGCCTGGAGATGTCCAGCAACCAATTAACCTGAGAATCAGAAGCTTAGGAGAGTGGGTTGGAGAGTAGATTTCAGAATCATTGCCATATCAATGGGAAGTAAACACTGACTGCAGAGGAGATCACCCTGAGACGTCATTGGAAGGGGAGGGTGGACCGAGGAGGGACCAATGCTTAGGTGGTGCATGAGGACAGGACCCTGAAGTGCCCTGGAAACCCTGGTCAGAGAGGTCAAAGGAAGCAGGAGAAGATGGCTCGGCGTCCGTACCCCAGTGGTTACGGTGCCAACTACATACACCGAGGCTGGTGGGTTTGAACCCGGCCCGGGCCAGCTAAAACAACAATGACCACTACAACAACAACAAAATTAGCCAGGCGTTGTAGTCCCAGCTACTTGGGAGACTGAGGCAAGAGAATCGCTTAAACCTGAGAGTTTGAGGTGAGCTGTGAGCTGTGTGACGCCACGGCACTCTACCCAGGGCGACATAGTGAGACTCTGTCTCATAGAAAAAGAAGTAGGAGAAGATGTTACTGTGGAATTCATGAGAGATGAGAGTTCTGGGAGAGAGGTCAGCTGCAAGGTAAGAGGCAGGGAGTGCCCACTGGATTTGCTGTGGGGCAAAGGTAGGGGGTGAGTGGAATAAAAGTGGAGACGGAATGTGGATTTCAGTGGCCAGAGAGGAATGGGCCATAAGGCAACGTGGCAGGCAGCGAATGCACTGCTCACACCCCCTCCAGGAAGGAACGTGACCAGCTGTGGAAGGGTCATCAGCAGATAGCCTCAGCCACCAGCTCTGTCAGTGGCTGCAGACCGCTGCCTGGGCCCTCTCGCAGGTCATACCTTTTCTTTGGGAAGCCCATGTAGTGACTGAGCAGCTTGGGGTACAAATGACCAACTCTTTCAGCCCATTTGGGTTTGCTCTGCTGGGCAGTACTATCCCCAAGCGCAGAGTCGCTCCTCCTCACCCTTAGTTTCACAGATGTGGCTTCCTACTCAATGTCTTGCTTTCCAACCTGCATCTCCATGGAATCCGCTTCCAGAGAGCCCAAGTCTTTGGTGGGTGAAAATAAATCTTTGAGGAGTTTGTTTAGGGGATGAGGGAGAGAGCAAAATGAGAAAGAAGAGGTTTCATTTTATCTTTGCTTTTATGAGTAGAAAGAGAGCAAGGAGCCAGTGGAGAGGAATGCTTGAAGATACAGGAAAGAGAGCACATGATTTAGGGCTGGGAAAGAAGGGGAAGGATGGACTTTAAGGCCCAGAGAGAGTAACCAGTCTGCAACAAGAGGGAGGAATTTCCCACTCTCTGAGATTTAGTCTCAGGACATATTGATGGGACAAATCTAGACTGCTTTGGGGAAGTGGTTAGACAGCGAGGAACACCCTGTCCAACAAATTCAATTCCAGCATTGGGGATGGTCAATTACCAGAGAGATGAAAAGTAGATTCCTTGATGTTAAGGTGGGAAAGATACTTTTCCCCCACAGTGGGAGAGGATTGAGGGGGAGACAGAAAAGACTTTAATGCAGTTGTAAACAGAGGGGGAATCTTGGACAAAGCCTGTAAAAGAGAAGAATGGACTGCAGAGTAGAGAAAGGAAAGATGTCATCCTGTTAGAGTGTTTGGTCTGTAAAGATGCACTTCGTGTACTGATTCCAGAAGTCAAAGGACTTGAAAATTTCTTCAAACTGTGCCTTCCACATATATGATGAACAGGCCCTTTTTTTGAGACAGAGTCTCACTCTGTCACCCTAGGTAGAGGGCTGTGGTGTCATAGCTCACAGCAAACTTAAACTCTTGGGCTTAATTGATTCTCTTGCTTCAGCCTCCTGCATAGCTGGGATTACAGGTGTCCACCACAATGCCCTGTTAGTTTTTCTAGTTTTAGTAGAGACAGGGTCTCACTCTTTCTCAGGCTTGTCATGAGCTCCTGAGCTCAGGCAATCCACCTGCCTCGGCCTTCCAGAATGCTAGGATTACAGGCGTGAACCACTATGCCTGGTTGAACATGTATTTACACAATTTATAAGACACAGTAGAAATACTGAGCAGGGCAAGACTGGGGTGAGAACCCTCCAACAACTTGGCGTACTGTCACTTAATCCCTTCCAGTTTCTCCTAACTATACCATAACCTATTCCATGTTTCTCCTTTTGTTCCAGAAGGATATAATTTGGGCACCATGAAATGCATAATCAAAAGCGGACCTTTGGGACAGCGCCTGTGGCTCAGTGGGTAGGGCGCCGGCCCCATATACCAAGGGTGGCAGGTTCAAACCTGGCCCCAGCCAAACTGCAACAACAAAAAAGTAGCTGGGTGCTGTGGGGGGGGGGGACACCTGTAGTCCCAGCTACTCAGGAGGCTAGGGCAAGAGAATTGCCTAAGCCCAGGAGTTGGAGGTTGCTGTGAGCTGTGTGACGCCACAGCACTCTACCGAGGGTGATAAAGTGAGACTCTGTCTCCACAAAAAAAAAAAAAGCAGACCCTTGGGCCACCACACTCCCTTGTTCCATTAGTCTAGCAACCCTGACAAGAGAACACAAAATGAGGACAGTCTGGCATGCCCTGCCCTTGCTGAGTCCCCAGGGGCCCCTGGTGGCCACACTTACTTCTTCTCAGGCTCACAAAATACCTTTTTGCATCTCATTTGAGGATTTTTTGTCAAGGCTACTGATATGTAGTTTTCAGCATTCATTTTTCTTTGCATCTTCGGAAGTCAGAGCTATGCTATCTCCAGCCTCTGACACCTCTCTGCCTCTCTGACTTAGTGATATAGGGTTGATTTTTGCTCTAGTACTCTGGGGTGTATTCCATTCGACCAGGAAATGGAACACACTTAGAGCAACTGTGCTTTCTTTTGTGCTCCTTTTTAGGACTGGGTTCTGATCCTGCTTACTAATGATTGTTCTACCCTTTTCTAGTCAAATGCCATGCCTCTTACTGAGAAGCCAGGGCACCACATGGGCTCTGCTCTCCTCCTCTCATCTTGAAACATTATGCACTCGCCATGAGTGAGGGGCTTATCCCTAACTTGTTCCTTTTGCACAATCAGCTTCTCTCACACCCAGACCAAACGTCCTCGCCCTTCCTCTGCAGGGATCCAGACACCACCGAGTTCAGTGCCAGCACTCCTTCTGCGGTGAGTGGCGCGTACAATGGAAGTCGGGGGGGGGGGGGTGAATTCACAGTGTCACAGTGCAAAGGCCATGCCCACTGACAGTGTAACTGCATGTTTTAAATTTATTTTGGCCACCAGATGGCATAACTGTGTGCATCAAAAAAAAAAAAAAAAAAAAAAAAGAAAGAAAGAAAGAAAAGAGAAAGGCCACCATTCAAAAACAAAAACAAAAACTCAACAGCCTAGACAATTACTGCTGAAAATGGCCCCTGAGAGAGCGTATACCATCTGTCTGTTCTGAGTGGCAGTTGACACTTCAATGGGCTTTCTGACCAGCAGGTACAGACACATTCCTTTCTGAACCTTAAAATTCCGAACCTGGGCCTTCCCTGCCTGTGTTATAAAAAGCCACCTGGGAGTAAGAATTAGGAATGAGAGTGTCTTTACCTGCTTCTAACATGCACCTTCCTTTGCTGTAAACTCCTTACTGGGGAACTACTCACTCTCAGAGTGGATGGAGAGGGCCGTGGGAGAGTATGGCTGATATTAGCATTATTGGACTAAATTCTACATCACATTGTGTGAAAAGTGCTGACTGTCCCGTAGGAATTAGAGGATGAATAGAATTGATCCATGAGCGTTAGCCTGTCCCTTTGGTTACATTTGGATATGATCTGGCACTTGCGGGATTTGGTTATGGCAAGAAGGAAACTGACAAATAGAAACATTCTGTGCTTTTTTTGGTACATCTATATATTTTCAACCCTGGGAGATTTTAAAGGGCTATTTTTAATGTTTGTTTTAGGTGGATGGATTTATTCATTCCACAAATATCCTGGGAACTATTTATGGGCTGGGGATGAGTAGAAAATAAGTTAGTGATCTACCTTTGAAGGAGTTTTCTAATTTTGGGTTTTGATCTCACAGGGACAAGGTGGAAATCCCAGGAGATGTTGTTTGGCTAAGGCTCCAGGGAACACTCAAGGCCCAAAGGTATGAAAGGAGAGGCACTCCTGCTGAAAGAAGTCCTTTAAAATTTTATTGACCATGAAGAATAAATCAAAATGGTAAACCTTAGTGATGACATCCCAGCCCATTTCCTTCCTTCTTTCTCTCTCTTTCCTTCCTTCCTTCCTTCCTTCCTT
>CAUYON010180840.1:0-10037 GCA_963573935.1 Arctocebus calabarensis
GTGGCATCACAGCTCACAGCAACCTCCAATTCCTGGGCTCAAGCGAGTCTCTTGCCTCTGCCTCCCAAGTAGCTGGGACTACAGGCGCCCACCACAACGCCCGGCCATTTTTTGGTTGCAGCCGTCATTGTTGTTTGGTGGGCCCCGGGGCTGGATTCGAACCCGCCAGCTTAGGTGTACGTGGCTGGCGCCTTAGCCCGCTGAGCCACAGGCGCCGAGCCCAATTTATTTTCTTTATTCTCTATTTTGCTTATCTCTGCTTTAATCTTTGTTATTCTTTTCCTTCTGACAACTTTGAGTTGAGTTTTTCTTTTTCTAGTTCCATGTGGTAAAAAATTAGGTTACTGATTTGAGATTTTTTTCCTTTTTTCACACAGGCATCTGTAGGTATAAATTTTCCTCCTCATACTACTTTCACTGCATTTATAAATTTTGGTACGGTTTTTTAAAATTGTTTTTTAAATTTATCTTAACATATTTTATAATTTATTTCGTGAATTTGTGTTTGATCCATTGGCTAAGGGTATGTTGTTTAATTTCTGCATATTTTCCAACCCATTTTCCTTTTTTTTTTTTTGAGACAGATTTTCACTTTATCATCCTGGGTAGAGTGCTGTGGTATCATAGCATCACTCATAGCAACCTCAAACTCTTGGGTTCATGCCATCCTCTTGCCTCAGCCTCCCTAGCAGCTGGGACTACAGGCGTCCACTGCAAGCCAGGCTAGTTTTTGTATTTTTAGTAGAGACCGTCTACCTTTTTTTTTTTTTTTTTGAGACAGAGCCTCAAGCTGTCATCCTGGGTAGAGTGCTGTGGCATCACAGCTCACAGAAACCTCCAATTCCTGGGTTCAAGCTAGTTTCTTGCCTCTGCCTCCCAAGTAGCTGGGATACAGGCGCCTGCCACAATGCCTGGCCATTTTTTGGTTGCAGCCATCATTGTTGTTTGACGGGCCTAGGCTGGATTCGAACCTGCCAGCTCAGGTGTATGTGGCTGGTGCCTTAGGCCGTTGAGCCACAGGTGCTGAGCTGGGACCGTCTACCTCTTGTTCAGGTCGGTTTGGAACTCCTAAACTCAAGCAGTCCACCTGCTTCAGCCCCCCAGAGTGCTAAGATTATAGGTGTGAGCCACTGGGACTGGCCCAAATTTCCTTCTGATGGTTTCTAGTTTTATTCTACTCTGCTCATTGCAACACATTTTGCTTTATGTTTTAGTTTTTATTTATCTCCATGTGTTTTGTTCTTTGTTTTTGTTTTTGAGACAGAGTCTCACTATGTCATCCTCAGTAAAGTGCTGTGGCATCACAGCTCATAGCAACCTCAAACTCTTGGGCTTAAGTGATTCTCTTGCCTTAGCCTCCTATGTAGCTGGGACTACAGGTGCCTGCCACAACATCTGGCTAGTTTTTTGTTGCAGTTGTCATTGTTGTTTAGCAGGCCCAGGTCGAGCTCAAACCTGTCAGCCTTGGTGCACGTGCCAGTGCCCTACTCACTGAGCTATGGGTGACGAGCAGATATTTTCTGTTTTAATTCTGATTTCTTTAACCCATTGGTTAAGTGTGTATTTAATGTCCATTTTGAATTTTCCAGTTTTTCTGTTATTTCTAGTTTCATTCTATTGTAATTGGTAAAGATACTTGGTATTTTTTTTTTATTATTTTTATTTTTTTTTTGAGACAGAGCCTCAAGCTGTCACCCTGGACAGAGTGCTATGGCACCATAGCTCACAGCAACCTCCAATTCCTGGGCTGAAGCGAGTCTCCTGCCTCCGCCTCCCAAGTAGCTGGGACCACAGGTACCCGCCACAACACCCGGCCATTTCTTGGTTGCAGCCATCATTGTTGTTTGGCGGGCCCAGGCTGGATTCGAACCCACCAGCTCAGGTGTACGTGGCTGGCGCCTTAGCCCGTTGAGCCACAGGCGCCTAGCCTGTTTTCAGTCTTTTAAACGTTATTAAGAATTTTTTTGTATTTTATGGCCTAACATATAATCCATCTGGAGAATGTTCCATGTAAACTGAGAACAAATGAGTACTTTGATGTGATAGCCTTCCTCAGTTCTGCATTTCTCCTGGTGATCCTGTCCTTGTTATTTGGTATGGGATAGAAATGGGGTGATACTCCGCAGAAAGGAGAGGAAGCCAATCTGGAGATCAAAGAGTTTAAATAAAGAACTGAAGTGGGGTGTAAACTAGTGTCAGCCTGCTCCCTACTGGTTTAATCTTGACAAAGGGAGGGGCAACCCCAAAAGAAGAAGCTTGAATGTAGCCAACCCCAGACCACTTGCCATTGCGGGTTATGAAATTAGCAAGATGTCAGAGAATGTTTAAATTGAAAGCACCATTTTCAGGCCATGGAATGAGATATCCCAGTGGCATGTCTCAAGCAGGAATGGAATGGCAATTGCCCATGGAGTGTAGGGTGAGAGAGAGGATGAATGGGATAGAAGCTCACCAGGGGGAAGGCAGATATCCCATGGGGTCTACCACTGGAAAGAGACCTCATCAGTCCCTTCCAAAGGATGGGGCAGGGGGAGCATGGGAATATGGACCAGTGTCCCAGATGTTAGTGGTAGTCTGGACTTAGCACTTGGGCTTGCAGCATAGAAGACAGACAAGCAGACAAACTGAGACTCCTGAAAAAGCCCTTTTCTCCAACTTACCAAGTCCTAGAGAATGGTGTTGGTCGTTCAAAGGAACATGACAAGGGTCAGGGTGGTCTCAGGACTGGTTTCACTGCCTCCTTTCTGAGTTTTCTGCACCATGAAAGGTGGAAAGGTACTATAAAGAAAAGGCTGAGTGGAGTTAACAGCAGAGATTTATTAAGAGCATCTGCAAGCAGGTGGGCTGCCAGCAAAAAATGAAAAATGGTGACAGCCTGAGTTAGGGTAAGAGGCCTCTTTTATATGGGGTTGAGTCCTATTTGATGAACATTCTGGGATCATTCAGGAGGTGATGTATGTGTAGTTCAGGAGGTGGGGGGCGTGCCAGCCATAACTGAGAAACTCCAACTGTGGTTTAAAGACCAAAGATTCATCCACTGGAGGCCTTGTAGGAGGTTGAAGGATTATCTGCTGTAAATCTTCTACATCCTGGAAGGAATGTTTCATAGAAACAAAAGAAATATTTTGAGTACTATTTTTTTTTTTTTTTTTGAGACAAGAGTCTCAAGTTGTCCGCCCTGAGTACAGTGCTGTGGGGTCACAGCTCACAGCAACCTCCAACTCTTGGGCTTAAGTGACTCTCTTACCTCAGCCTCCCAAGAAGCTGGGACTACAGGCATCAGCCACAATGCCTGGCTGTTTTTTTTTTGTTTTTTTTTTTGGTTGTAGTTGTCATTGTTGTTCAGCAGGCCCTGGCTGGATTTGAACCCACCAGCTCCGGTGTATGTGGCTGGTGTCCTAGCCACTTGAGCTACAGGCACTGAGCCAGTGGGTCCTAGTCTATTCTTTACCCACTGGAGGTAGAGACTTAACGAGTATTTATTCCCCAAGATAAGAAAGCCTACCACTTGTCCTGCTTGTTTTCTGTTTTGGTTATGTGGCTGGATATGCTTTTTCACAGTGGTGGTTTCTGTTTGGGCTTTTTAAGACCTGAATAAATCTTTGGCTGCCTCTGAAAAGCAATAAGAAGCTCCTCTACATCCCGAGGGGGGGACCTTTCCCCAACAACAAAAACCTCTTGAAGAATCACTTTAGACTTATAGGAAAGGTGCAAAGAAGAGTCAAAGAGTTGTTCATGGCCCTGCCTTGGGGCTCATACCTGTAATCCGACCACTTCGGAAGGCCAAGGCAGGCGGATTGCTTGAGCTCGGGAATTCCAGACCAGCTTGAGCAAGAGCAAGACATGTCTCCACTAAAAATAGAAAAATAAGCCCAGCATTGTGGCAGGTGCCTGTATTCCCAACTTCTCAGGAGGCAGAGGCAAGAAGGCTTGAGCCCAAGAGTTTGAGGTTGTTGTGAGCTACAACGATGCCCTGGCACTCTACCCAGGGCAACCGAGTGAGAATCTGTCTCCAAGAAAAAAATTTGTTTTCATAGGACAAGGCAACCATTTCTAGAGATGTTCCAGAGCCTGAGATGTGCACATCACATCAAGTGGTATTCAAGGAAGGACTGTGGAGAATGCTATAGGTACACCACTACTTCCTTTGGGCATTCCATGCAGACCTCTGGCTTCTTACTGCATGCACCTTCAGACCCAACTTAAGACCTGCTCATGGGGCAAGCTGGCAGTGCTTTAAGGCCCTTTGAGTAGACCTTGAACAATGAAGAAAGGGAGATGGTGTATAAATATCTCAGTCTCATGGGCTGGCCAGTTGTGACAACTTGGAGGTGGTTTCTACACAATCTCCCAGAGTTCCCTATAAGATTGAGCACCCAGTGCTCACAGGGGTAACTTCTCTTTGAGACTGTATTGGTTTACATCCCTGTCCTGTCTTACTTCTTCACCCCCCTTTTAACAGATAAACTGCTTGCACTCATTCTCTTGGCACAGGTCGGCTTCTAGAGCAATCTTCCTTAGTTAAATATCCTGTCTTCGATATATATATATATTTTTTATCTTTATGGGAGAATTTTATTTAAAGGCTAAACATCCAGAACAGCAAGAGAAATAGAATTTAAACAAACATCAAAGACCAGAGACACAATCCTTATGCACCTGAATTGTGCTGAGTCTCTGGCTGAACCGCAGTCTGTGTGAGGAATCCTGGCTTTAAGGGGCAACTTGACAAAGCTCTCTGTGCTCCTTTAAATATTCCAACCAGGGTGTCTTCGATATTTTCTTTGAAGTACAGCTAAGAACATAAAGGTACTCCACAGGCCTTCCCTTTGCTGCGGCTCCGCTCTCTCCGGGAAGCCACGCCCCTTCCCCAGGCTGCCTCAGTTTCCCCAAAGGAAGAGCGAGTTTGGTTGGCGCTCTGTAACTCCTGCAGCTGACTCGAAAAAAGTTTTACTTAGTCGTCAGGAGCGCCTCCTAGGAGAGGACGACCCACTGCACTCAAGAATTGAGTTAAACGTACACGGCCATCTTACTGGACAGCTGGAGACAAAGCGGCTTCGAGGTTCGGGCGCCGCCATTTTGGTCTCGGGAAGTTTGGGCGGCTGAGAGCTAAGAGCAGCGGCGACAGCAGGGTTTAGGGACCCAGGCACACTTGCTTCTCTCTGCCCTAAGATAGTCTCATCTTCTTGTCTAGCAAAGGCCTTGGTCATCCTTTGTACGGCACAGCTTTGGCCATGGCCGCTCCCAGCATGAGGTTGCCGGGGGCGGCCATCATGCTTCCATTAACGCGCTTAAGAAAACCACCCAACCCAGAATCCTGTTCTGTGGACGGTTGCCGGGTGGCGGCCGACAGCCTTAAAGTCACGACTGAGTCTGCGCACCGGCCCTCGGAACGAGAACACCGCGGTGAGGCGGTGGGGTCGGACGATCAGTTTCGGGCTCAGGACGCGGAGGCGGGATACATATGAAGGGTCGATGTGAGAAATGGTCAAACCCTGAGCCGGGTGGATGATGGTGACCGGGCGACTACGGTGGCTCTACTGGGTCAGCTAAGGATGCTCGTAAGGGTCAAAACGAGGGGACTGACAGATTGGTGATTGGGCGTCTGAACCTTGTAGGGGCTCCGTGGCGGCGGGGTCTTTCTGACGACGGTGGATTGAGAGTACGTGAGATACAATGAATCAAGAGTTCTGTGAAGTGTCTTGATTGGCAGGGTGCCGAGTCTGGAGCCAAGTGAGGTTCTTCAAAGACGCCGATTTGGAGAGTATTAGGGCTCAGTGCTTAGAGGTTCTAAGTTATGTGGGCAGTAGTAGTTTGGGTACTGGAATTGGTGATTGTGGAAACTTTGGGGTTCAGTGAGAGGTTAATTCAGTGATGAGGGAGTCAGTGGGAATCAATGTTTGCAAAATACTTTGGGCCAAGAGTTATTGAGACTTCCCTTAAGATAATCAATGAAGAATCTGAGGATATTAATGATTGGTCTTTTGGACATAGGGTCTGGGGAATAGAGGAATCAATGAGGGTCATTGATTGGGACTGTCAGTTATGTATCCATAATTGTATACTGTGGGGTCAGCATTAGATGCCCAGTCTTTGAGATCTCACTGGAGATCATTGTGAGTTTGTGACTGTGATTTGTGTATTTCACTGTTTGTCAATCACAGCGGATTCAGTGAGCTTTGTAATTACTGACCGGTAGTCTCTCGTAGTCACATTGAACGTATGGATATATCAGTAACTATGAGAACTTCTGCTGGAAGTGGGGGCTGTGACTGGGGACACTATCTGTGGCTATGATTAGGAGGCTTTTTGTTTGTTTTTAGAGACAGAGTCTCACTTTGTCGCCCTCCGTAGAGAGCTGGGGCGTCACAGCTCACAGCAACCTTCAGCTCTTGGGCTTAGGTGATTCTCTTGTCTCAGCCTCCCGAGTAGCTGGGACTACAGGTGCCTGCCACAACGCCCGACTATTTTTTTGTTGTTGTTGCAATTTGGCTGGGGCCGGGTTGGAACCTGCCACCCTCAGTATATGGGGCCGGGGCTCTTGCCCAATTAGGAGGCTGTTAGAGGGCTTGGTGTTGAGGAGGCTCGTAAAATTCAGAGGTTGGGCATGGGAAAATTAGGGCTTTGAGGCTGCAACCCGACATAATAGGAACACATTTCACCCATATGATGCTCTCTGTCTGACAAGTAGCCAGTTCCTCTTGCCAAGGTTCATCTCCAAACTCTTTTTTGAAACTCTCCCCCTTTTAAACTTTTCACACAATAAATTAGAAAATGACTTGAAAACTTGCCTAAAGTAACAAGTTATTAAACATGTAGCTTCCATTGTTCTTATCAAGGATCTAATGCATATTTCTCCTCATGTTTCCTTTAAGGTTCTTTCTAGTAAAGGTAATGACATGCCCATTTTTGACAACATCCTAAGAGTGAGGCTGATTTCTGGAAATCTGTTCTGATTCCATGGCAGCTAAGATGGATGTGACCTTGCCTGTGGTTGGAAAAAAAAGAGAGTTTACTGAGTAAGTATCTCAAATGATAATGAAAAATATTTAGCTGACAGAGCAAGCTGAGAGTTTGGGAAAATAGTTTTATGTAGGCTTAACTTAAAAACAAATTATTGAAGGACGAGAAACAATTTGGAATTTACTGTGTTCTAAGAGCTTTTTGCCTTGGCCTGTATTTTTCAGGCACGGCATGTTTGACCTCCACTAATCAGTTCCTTATAAATTCGTGGTAGAAAAATTCAGTAAAGCCTGAGCAAGAGTGAGACTTTGTCTCTATTAAAAATAGAAAAAAAGAAAAAATAGAAAAAAATGGTAGTGCGCTTGTAGTTCCAGTTATTCGGGAAACAGGATTGCTTGAGCCCAGGAATTTGAGGTTGCTATGAATTATGGTGCTACGGCACTCAACCCAGGGCAGCAGAATGAGAATCTATCTCAAAAACAAACAAACAAATAAAAACTAATCCAAAGCCTATAGTCATGTGTCAACTAATAATGTCATTTTATAGCAACTTTTCTTTTTCCATTCCAGGATCCAATCCAGGATCATATGCTGCCTTTAGATGACACATCTCTTAGTCTCCTTTAATCAGGAGCAGTTCCTCTGTCTTTGTCTTTCATGAAGTCAACATTTTTGAAGAGCATAGGTCAGTTATTTTTATAGTGTCATTCAATTTGGTTTTTACCAGGTATTTCCTCATGATTAAGTGCAGGTATGTATTTGGGAGTCATGAGAACCACGGAAAGGATATTGTGCTCTTCCCAGTACATCTTATCAGGAGGCACATAGTGTCATGTATCTTATTACTTGTATCAGTTATTCAAGTGATATTAACTGATCACTTGATTAAGGTGACTTCCAAGTTTCTCTAGGGTACAAGTACTAGGTTTCCTTTTATAATTATTACAAATGTGAGGAGGGGCTATGTGCTGTGTAACTATTTCTCATCCAGCTTTTACCAATGGTTTTAGCATCTGTTGATGTGGCGGTCTCATTTAAAGTTGAAGGAAATGATTTACTCATCCACAGATCTAGATGGTCACAGAATTAGGGCCAGAGCACAGGACTTTGTTCTTGCAGGCCAAAACATTTGTCACACCCCCATTTGACTTGAACCTTGCCAGAGGATGAATAAATAAGCCCAGGAAAGTGAAGAAGGTAGCATACTCTCTTAGGCAAAGGAGTGAGATTAACTGCCCCAGTATACTGGGTCCCAGGCTTCTTGCCAGTTCAGGATGATGAATATGTAAATAATGAATAGTGTGTATACTGTGTGTGTGTGAGATAATCTCAGAGTAGAGTAAGGAACATTCTGCCTCCCTATTTGAGCCACTGTTAACATTTTCTTGTAATTCGAACAAAAAAATTTTCTACACATTTATAACTGATTAAACTGTAATTATAACTTTTTTCAGTTTTTTAAGCAATTGAGATATAATTTGTATAGAGAACAGCATTTTGCTTAATGAATTTTTTCATATATATCCCCACTACCCACATAACTACTTTTTGACTTAATGTTATAACTTGACTAATACTTTATTTAATTAAGCAAAGAAGTATTTTCATTTTATTTAACTTTTAGGAAGATAACTTTTTATTTCTCCTGCAGAAGTGACAGGAATCTTAAGTAGTTAATCTTAACACCATTGAGACAGATTTGTTATTATTTCTTGTGAACAGATATACTTTAAAAAAAGACTCATGGAGAAAGTTTATAAAGGAGATTTCCATGGTGATGGAAATGTTTTATACCCTGATTATGTGGTGGTTACATGGGTGAATATATATATCAAAAGAGACTTTTTTTTTTTTAAATAGTCTCACTTTGTCACCCATGGTAGAGTGCTGTGGTGTCATAGCTCACAGCAACCTGAAACTCTTGGGCTCAAGCAGTTCTCTTGCCTCAGCCTCCCGATTAGCTAGGGCTATAGGCACCTGCCACAACACCCTGGTTTTTTTTGTTTTTTTTTTTTTTTTAGATCTTGCTCTGGCTCAGGCTGGTCTCCACCTGTGAGCTCAGACAATCCACCCGCCTCAGCCTCCCAGAGCGCTAGGATTACAGGCGTGAGCTACCACACTGGCTGAGACTTTTTTTGTATGTAAATTATATCTCAATTCATAATTTTTTTTTGTTATTATTGATACTTTTATTATTATTTTGCTATAAACATTAATTTAGGTTTCTTACACCATGATCGGGGGGTTATTATTCCTATCTTGCTTTCCAAAAGATCTCTTTCTTAATCAAAATCATATTTGTCTTGTCTTTAATTGCTTTCTACTGTGATTTATTAAGTTCTGGTTCCATTTTTCCCTCTTCATTGGAATCTCCGTTCACCATTTCACATCACTGATCCCTTTCTTCTTTAACTTCTTGATTTACACATTCCTTGTGCCAAATGATCTAGAGAGCAGTTTCTAACATTTTTCACATAAAGAGTCTTTTTTTATTTCCCCCATAAGTTCTATGATTAAAGCATATTTTAAAAGCTATTTTTTATTATAGATATTTCAAACTTACATAAAAATAGTATAATGGGCTCCATGTATCTTTTACTCAATTTCAGCAATTATTTTTTATTTTTTTGTTTAGCAGGCCAGGGCCAGGTTTGAACCCACCACCCATGATGTACAGGGTGGCACTCTAACCACTGAGCTACAGGTGCCCAGCCTGTTCCCTTCTTTAAATGATGACTTATTAGTAGATTAGTGAGAAAGGACTTCTATAAAACAAGCCTAGGTAAATGATTCATTTTGAAATAATTTTTTCTATAATATAAAGACACTATTAAAACTAGTGCCTTCTGGGCTCAGTGCCTGTGGCTCAACGGGCTAGGCGCCAGCCACGTACACCTGAGCTGGCGGGATCAAATCCAGCCCGGGCCCGCCAAACAACAATGATGGCTGCAACCAAAAAAAAAAATAGCTGGGCATTGTGGCGGGCGCCTGCAGTCCCAGCTACTTGGGAGGCAGAGGCAGGAGACTTGCTTGAGCCCAGGAATTGGAGGTTGCTGTGAGCTGTGATGCCACAG
>CAUYON010180841.1:0-51692 GCA_963573935.1 Arctocebus calabarensis
ATAGTGATCAAGGAAATGCCATGAAGGATATCTGTAACAGTATGATCAAAATATTTCTGAATGTATATGAATCGTGCCCTGTGATTGCACCAATGTACATAATTATGATTCAATAAAATTATTAAAAAAAAAAAAAAAGTGCAAAACATTGTTGACCGAATCTTAAATGACCTAAACGAAGGGAAGATATCCCATGTCTGTAGGTTAGAAGATAATATCATTAAGATGGCAATGCTCCCCAAACTGACCTATAGATTTGATACAAACCCTATCAAAATCTTATTCATCATTCTGGAATAAATTGAAATGCTGATTCTAAAATTCAAACAGAAATGAACGGGACTAAGAATAGTCAAAATAATCAACAGTGACACAAAGAACAAAATATGGAGGACTCATAATTTTTTATTTTAAATTTTACTGAAATGGATCATGACAATGTGATACTACTGTAAGAATAAACATATGGATCAAAGGAAAAGACCGAAAGTCCAGAAATCAACCTTCACATTATGGTCAATTGATTTTTGACAAGGTGGCAAAACAATTCAATGCAGAAAGAATAATCATTTCAACAAAAGATTTGGGACAACTGATATTTATCTACAAAAGAATGAAGTTGTACCTGTTCCTACACCATTTACCAAAACTAACTCAATTGGCTCAGTGCCTGTGGCTCAACAGACTAAGGCCCCAGTCACGTACACCAGAGCTGGCGGTTCGAATCCAGCCCGGGCCCACCAAACAACAATGACAGCTGCAACCAAAAAAAATAGCCAGGCATTAAGGCGGGAGCCTGTGGTCCCAGCTACCTGGGAGGCAGAGACAGGAGACTCGCTTGAGCCCAGGAATTGGAAGTTGCTGTGAGCTGTGGTGCCATAGCACTCTATCCAGGGTGACAGCTTGAGGCTCTGTCTCAAAAAAAAAAAAAACCAAAAAAAAAAACAAAACCCTAACTTCATTGCTAATGGATCTAAGTGTAACAGCTAAAACTATAAACTCTTAGAAGGAGACATAGGATTGCATTTCATGATGTTAAGTTACGAAACAGCTTCTTAAATAAGATGACAAAGCAAAAGTGACAAAAGAAAAAAGAAAAAATGAACTTCATCAAAATTTAAAACTTTTGTGAAGCTATCCCACAGATGGGAGAAAATATTTTCAAGTCACAGATCTGACAAGGGACTTGTATCCAGAATATATAAAGAACACTTATAATTCAATAGGCAAAAGACTTGAAAGCACATTTCTCCAAAGGATATATACAAACATCTGATGAATACATAATGAAATGCCCAACATTATTGCCCATCATGGAAATACAAATCAAAATCACAATGAGATACTACTTCACATCCACTATGATGGCTATAATAAAAAAAGATAAATAATATCAAGTATTGGCAAGGATGTGAAGAAATTGGAATCTTTATATACTGCTGGTACACCTGCTTTGAAAAAATGTTTGGCAGTTCCTCAAACTATATAATGCAGACCCAGCAATGTGACCCAGCAATTCCATTCCTAAATACATACCCAAGAGAAATGAAATATATCCCCACAAAAATTTATACATGAAAGGCCATAACAGCACTATTCATACCAGTAAAAAATGAGAATAGTTCAAATGTCCACTTGATTAATTAAAAATTAAAATGTGTGTAACCATAAAATGGAATATTATTACATAATCCTATGAAAAGGAATGAAATACTGAAAACATGCCAAGTGAAAGAAGCCAGTCACAAATGACCATAACTTGTATAATTCCATTTGCATAAGATGTCCAGAAATAGAAAGTTCATTAGTATTTGTCTAAGCCTAGGCAGAAGATTGGAGTGGAATAGGGAGGGTGTGCTAATGAATATGAGTTTTTTAGGGGAATGATAAAAATGTTCTAAATTGATTGTAGTAATGTTTCTAAAACTCTGAATGTAGCAAACATCACAGAAGTGTATACATTAAATGGATGAATTGTATGGTTGTGAATTATATCTTAATATTTTCTAAAAAAGAAAAAAGTACATATAATTATAGTGAAAAGCTAAAGAACTTAAATGTCTAACCAATTATAGACATTTAAAATATGTTGGCAGGTTTTTAAATTAATTTTATACTGAAAGTGTATAGATAAAGTTCTGTGTTCAGTTATTTGGATTAGTTTATATTTTTCTTTGTAGTTATGATGTTTATTTGAAATACAGTTAGGTTCATTTGCTTTGTTTATATTCAATTCTAGTTTTTCTCCCCATCCTTATTAATCTAATTTAATTTTTGAATATTTAAAACATTTGTATTTCCAAAATAAAACTTATCCATGGTTTTTGAAATACAAATGTTTGTATTAAACATTTCAGAGAAGTATTGTTCCCTCTTTTCTATTTTGTTTCTACCCAGGCAATGTATATGACCAATTTTATTAACTTCTTATAACTTTTCCTGTGTTTATTTTTAGAAAAAGATTTTTGAGAAACAATCAAGAAAAAAGAAAGCATTAAAAACTGAAGACATAGGCTCGATGCCTGTAGCTCAGTCGTTAGGGTGCTGGCCCCATACACTGGGGCTGGTGGGTTCAAACCCAGCCCAGGCCTATTAAAAACAACAGCAACAACTATAACTACAACAACAAAAAATTGAAAGCATAACTAAGATAAAATGAATAAACTCACTGATTAAAAATCTATATGAATTACAAAGCAAAACCTACATATAAGCACCAAATAGAAGGTACCTGCAAAACAAAGTGACTCAATTTGAAATTTAAAAACTGCTCAGAGCTGTAGCAAATCAAATTACACAAAAAGAAAAAAGGCCTCCAATACTGATATCAGCCAAAGTTGAATTTAAAGCAAAAGTATAAAACTAGACAAAGAAAGTGACTTCATAGTGATAAAAGGACATGATAAAAATTCATACACATTCCACTTTTAGTTAAAGTATATGTAAGTAATGATTACAGTGTTGTTTTAATGAAATTCTGAATATGGCAAGAAAAGTCTATTATTAGAAGACTTGAATAAATTACAGCAAAGAATCCCACACAGTGGGCAGCACCTGTGGCTCAAGGACGAGGGTGGCGGGTTCAAGCCTGGCCCCAGCCAAAACAGCAAAAAAAAAAAAATCCCATGCAGTCAAGGAAAGCAGTGCACTGCTAAGGAAAAGCCTCTAACATACACAGAACAACAGGTGCATGCCACCATGCCTGGCTAATTTTTCCTTTATATAGAGGAGAGGGGTCATGCCATGTTGCTGAGGCTGGTATTGAACTCCTTCACTCAAGTGATCCTCCTGCCTTGACCTCCCAAATCCAAAATATATTTTTAAACCACCCCCACAACAACAAACAAGTTAAGACACAACAGTGTACAGTGTACTTCCATTTGGAGTTAGACTGTATGTGCTTAGACAAGGATGCAACAAAAGGATCTATAAATTTCCTCTGTAGAGGAAAATTGAGAAATTAAGTTAAGGATTTTTATGTTATTTTTAAAATATACCTTCTCACCCTATTTCAAATTTCTCAGTATACATGTATAAACCTTTAATTACAAAATAGCTAATTTAGAAAAGTTTAAGATGAAAATCCCTTTCAGGGATTCTATTTTATCATCATAATTTATGATGCAGTGTAATAGAAAAATCTCCAAGAATCAATTATAAATTGAAGTATGAACACTAGAAAATGATGGGTAATGAATTTTGAAACTTGAGTGCTGGTGAATATTTTGTAAAAAGCCCACGTGTTTAATTTTATGCCATAGGGTTAGATATCATACATTGTACTAGAGGATATGTCTGGTTCTTTCTGAACAAGATGAAATGAATATTCTACAAAGGCCAATTTCTTGAAACACCTGGGAAAGTTGAAGGCATCAATGTAGAGTAGAAAGTGCATTGCTGTTTGTATCAGACTGGCGTTTGAGTCATGGCTTACTTTCTGTTGTGACTTTATCTCTTTGAATCTAACATTCCTCTTATTTAAAAAAGAGAATTATTTCTGCCCTTCCAGTCTTGTAAAGGGTTATAGGGATCCAGTGAGATAAGTATGAAGAGGCTTGCCGAATACCAAGTCCAAGGGGTTATTAATTTCACTAAACATTAATTACCTACTCAGCATATGTAGATCATATACACATATTAAAAACAATTTAAAAGGGAATAGATAGCTATCCAGTTATCAGCTTCCAGAGTTTCGTGAGGAGGCAGGGCAATGAGCAAGCATCGCAGACCGACTGGCTTAGGATATATGCTCAGTAAAGTATGTGAACCAGCACCTCACTCAAACAACTGCAATGAAGCTATTCCAGATACCCACTATTAGGATCATGGAGTGGTACAGAAATACTCAGCACAGGGTTTGAGGTATTTAACGAACCTCTAAGACTCCGAGTTATTGTGGCAAATACATCAATATATCCTACTTTGGCAACATTTATCATTTCAAACCCTGGCACCAGATGAGTAGGGAGAGATGGTTTCATCGAAAGGGGATTTTAATAACCCATAACTCAGATTACTGGCTGAGAATGCCCTTTCCACATGTGATCCCAAAGAAAAGGTGTACAGGGAGTTTTTTCCCTTTTTTTTTTTTTTTATAGAGACAGAGTCTCACTCTATCACCCTCGTTAGAGTGCTGTGGAGTCACAGCTCACAGCAACCTCCAGCTCTTGGGCTTATGCGATTCTCTTGCCTCAGCCTCCCAGGTAGCTGGGACTACAGGCGCCTGCCACAACGCCCGGCTAATTTTTGATGCAGCTCGGCCGGGGCCGGGTTTGAACCCGCAGCCCTCGGTATATGGGGTCGGCACCCTACTCGCTGAGCCACAGGCACCGCCCAGGGAGTTTTTTCTTAATAAAGTAAAGGCTGAGGTGGAAGAGGGCTGGTCCTGGGAGTTCCTGAAGACCTCATTCAGATGCAGGCAGAAAACACTGCTTGTGTGTTCCCACACAATTTGCAGACACATGCTGATACACAAAGCTGCATCTCCAGAGGTGAACTCAAATTTTTATACATTAAAGCGGTATGAGTATGGCAAAGGAGTACAGTATTGCTTAATAATTCAGCACATGCATTAACCTAAGAAGGGCTTAAAAGAAATTTATGGGAAAGAGTACTTTATTGTCAACCATTTCGACTGGTAATTTTATTGCCATTTTATGCCAAAGGTTATCACTTCTCATAAAAATTTTCTTTTATATTTAATTTAATATTTTTACAAGATAGATATAATAATAAATCATAAGATATTATTTCTTAATCATTTTTTTACTTCTCTGGAGTATATAACAGACTTTCAGCAACAACAGGAAATTAACGGAGGCTTTTTTAAAAAAAAAAATTGTAACTTGTCTGACATAGGCTGAGGGAGACTTCTTAGAGCAATAACTTGTGCTAAAAAACAGTGGGATATTAGTGGCCAACTAGCTTAATATGTACAAAAGAATGATAGATGCTTAAAAAAAAAAGCCCCAAAGGCGAAATAAACTTAAGTTCCATATATGGAAATAAAGTTCTTGGAGCACAGGAAAGCAGAAGTTCTGTTCTCTGCTGATCAGACCACAAGTGAGATAAAGGGTTCCATTTACAAAAGCCATAATCTAGGAGAAATATGGAAAAGGGCCGCTAGAACACAGAGAATCTGGAAGCACTCCGGGAGGACGAATGGGAGGAGTTTGGGAGGGTTGACCTGGGAAGAGAACAAAAGAGAAAAAGCAAAAATCTGCAAACAGACAAACAGCCACTGCATGAAAGAAAAAGTGAATTTATTTTATATTTAGCCACAACGTTAGGATTCTGGCGCAGAAATCAGAGCGAGGGAAATATATTATGAGTTAAATTATTTATAATTGTGTTCTGGCAAATAGACTTACCAGAAAAAAATGGAATATGGTGACTTGGAAAGTAGCCATTTCCCCACCATGCAAGCAGAAGATACATGGGCATCTGTCAGGGACACTGTAGGGCAGTGCCGTCCAGTAGGACTCTGTGTCGTGATGGGAATGTCCTGATCTGTCCTGTCAACACAGCAGCCCTTACCCATGTGGCACAAGAGGCCCTTGAAATACGACCAGTTGAATATGACAAGAGACTGAATTACTTTATTCTAAGTAATTGTGCTTGAAATGTAAAGAGCCATATGGAGGTCTTGGCTACCACATTGGAGAATACAACTGTAGCGTCTAGAAGAAATCCAAATATTGGGCTGGAATTTTGAATAAACAACTTCTAAGAGTTCTTTAACCTTACCTTCCAATGCCTCCCCTCACCATGGTTCCTTCCCCCCGACCCCTATAACCCACTCCAGTAATACTATATTACTCATATTTTCTTGAAGTGCAAAAGAAAACCACCCTGAGATATCACCTAACCCCATTGAGAATGGCCCCCATCACAAAGTCCCAAAGCTCCAGATGCATTGTGTAATGACAGTTCGTGTTTGTTCATTTTTCATGTATTCTTTGCCTGGAATGTCCCTTGCAGCATATTCTGCAGCTACTTCTCCTTCCTAACATGCTCAGTCTTTCCTCCTCTGAAAAACTTCTCCTGTCACCCCAACACTTACCTCTTCTGTATCCTGGACATATGTCTCAAATTAAATATTTTAACCATCTGTTTACATCTCCTTCTCACCCACTCACTTTGAGTTTCTTAAGGGTCGAACCATTTTCTATCTCCAGCATCTGCAGTAAGAACTGGCTTCCATAGCAGGGCCATTGAACGGAAATGGTAGGGGAATGTGTCTGATACTCTGCCTGTATTTTCAAAATGATTTCTAAGAACTCTGTTCCATGTAAGAGCAGATTTACAACTTATAGTTTACAAATGAAAACAATGGAGTCAAGGTTTTAAAATAATCTGTCCAATATCATGCCAAAAAAAGTAAGTAGAAGAAACTGGCCCATGATAATAACCTCATTCTTAAAGATCATTGTGTCAGGCTAAGCACATTACCTTGGAACAATTTTAATTAAAGCCCTTAAAGCTGTAAGAGATCTCTAAATGTTGCTCTACCTTCTAGCAGTGAGATCCAAAAGGACTAAATAAGCTACCTAAATTGATTTACTCATCTACACAGTACCAGAGTTGGCTTTAAAATTAGGTCTCCTATTTATTAAGAATTTAGTAGGGGTCTATAGTAGGAGATAATGGAGGTAGGGAGGGAAAGGAAGTCAGATTGGATTATGTAGGGTTTTGTTAGCAATGAGAAAGTATTTGGATTTTATGCTAAATGTGTTGGAAGTCACTGGAGAGTTCTGAACAGGAAATGACAGTGTTCTTGTGTATATATATATTAACAGGTTTATTAAGATATAATTGCTATTCAAAAACCTGCACATATTTTTTTATTTCAGATTAATATGTGAGTACAAACAATTACATTACAGTGTTTGCAATTGTTAGGTAAAGTCACTGTTGAAGTTGTGCCTCACACTCAGGAAGTGTGCCATATACCCTTACCTTTTGCCCAGTAGATGGGAGCACACCAAGACCCTTCCCTCCTCTGCCTCCTGCCACCTTGAATTAAACTGAGTTTTTCTCTCGCGTGGGCATAATTAGTTCATCTACTGGCTTCTTATTAGTATTGAGAACATTGGATACTTGCTTGTCCAGTCTTGAGATACTTTACTAAGAAGAATGTGTTTCAGCTCTATCTAGGTTAATACAAAAGATGTAAAGTCTCCATCTTCTTTTATGGCTGAATAGTATTTCCTGGTATATATATACCACAGTTCATTAATTCATTCCTGGGTTGATGGGCATTTAGGTTGTTTCCAGATCTTAGTGATTGTAGATTGAGCTGTGATAAACAATCTAGTGCAAATGTCCTTAAAATAAAATGATAATTTTCTTCTGGGTAGATGCCTAGTTATGGGATTGCAGGGTTAAACCAAAGGTCTATGTTGAGTTCCTGGAGGATTCTTCTTACTTCTTTCCAAAGAGGCTGTAACAGTTTGCAGTCCCACCAACAGTGTAAAAGTGTTCCCTTCTCTCCACGTCCATGCCAGCATCTGGAGCTTTGGGACTTTGTGATGGGGGCCATTCTCAATGGGGTTAGGTGATATCTCAGGGTGCTTTTCTTTTGCATTTCTCTGATGATTAGGGACAATATCAGCCAAATTGAGAAGCAAATCAAGGACACAATGCCCTTCACAGTAGCTTCAAAGAAAATGAAATACCCAAGAATATACCTTACAAAGGAGGTTAAAGAAGACTACAAAGAGAATTATGAAACCCTAAGAAAGAAATAGTAGAAGTCATTAACAAATGGAAGAACATACCATGCTTTTGTCTGGGAAGAATCAACATTGTTAAAATGTCCATACTTCCCAAAGTAATCTACAGATTCAATGCAATCCCCATTAAAATACCAACATCATACTTTGAAGAACTGGAAAAAATAGTTCTTCATTTTATATGGAACCAGGAAAAAAACCATATAGCCAAGGCAATTTTTAGAAATAAAAATGAAGTTGGAGGCATCACTCTACCAGACTTCAGGCTATATTACAAGTCCACAGTGATCAAAACAGCATGGAATTGGCACAAAAATAGACATAGACATGGAATAGAATAGAAAACCAAGAGACGAAATCAGTCTCCCATAGCCATCTGATCTTTGATAAACAAAACAAAAGCATACACAGGGGAAAAGAATTGCACATATTTTAAAAAATCAGTTTGGCTGATAAAAAGAGACTATCAAAGGGAAGCCACATTTCCATAATTTTAATTTTAAGCACTTGGCTTTCTAACCACAACCTTCCAACTTCCTAGCTTACTTTAGTATCCCAATCCCAGCAATCTTAAATTCCACTCCTACAGCCTCTTCACATCTCTCTCTCCACTCCTATTTCAGCCCCCTCCTTGTCTAGCTTGAACACTTGAATCAATCACAATCAGCCCCTTGAACACAGCCTCCACTCCCCTGCCCCTCATGTCGTCCTTATGTTCACTTGGCAACTGCAGATACTATTTAAATAGAACATCTATATACCATCCCTTCTTCCCAAAGATGACTGGAGAAAAACATCCAACTTAACTCATTTCATTTTAAAATGAACCTCCCTAAACTCACAGTTACCCATAATTTCACTCAGCAATCAAACTATACGGCTCTTTTCCAGTCACTCTCTCACCTTCCCTGGGGAAGATACCTTCTCATTTAATTTTCCCTCCTAGCTAACCACTTTGTCATAGGTATTCTGGGTGAGGAATAGAGCACTCAAAAGAGACTTTCCATGAGTCCTCCCCCACCGCCTAACTCAGCATTGGTGAACCTGTGCCCTGACCATGTGATGCCTTCTGTGGTCCCTGCATTTGTTTCAGATCCTGTCCATTTTCACCAGTCATGGACAGCACTGCAGCAGTTCTCCTGTCTACTCATTTCTTCAAATTTCATTACCTAATAAGCTGTAATTTCTCTCATTTTAAAAGGCACCATTTTTAATTCTACTTTCTCAACCAGCTCCTTCCTTCCTTTCTTCTTTCCCACTCTCTTTTTTTCTCTTATAGGAAGAAAATTATTAAGATTTGATAAAAATAGTCACTGTTTCCAAGTCCTTTCCTTCCATTTTCTCTTGAATCCTTTCAAATCAGCCTTTCCTTACCACCACCCTACTGAAACTCCATATTGCAAAATCTCATTATCTATTCTCAGTCCTCAGCTTAGTCCATCTGTCAAAGATTTCATCTTCAAACCCCTTTCTTCCCTTGACTTCCAGGACACCAGAGTCTTCTGATTTTCCTTTTACCTCACTGAGGGCTATTCCTTCTGAACATCTAAGAGTTTAGACCTTGGACTTCTCTTACCCATTCACTCCCTTGGTGATCTGATTCAGCCCATGGCCTTAACTGCCTCATGTATGTTTATGACTCCCACATTTTGTCTTTGGCCCTTATCTTTCCACTAAATGCCAAGCTTATATATAACTGCCTACTTAATGCCCCTGCTCAAATGTCTACTTGACATCTCAGATCTACTATATTCCAAATTGACATTTTATCAGCTATACTAGCTTTTAGCACAGTCTTCCTTACGTGGAGTTGATGGTAACTCCTCCCTTTCAGTTGTTCAGGCCAAAAGTCTTGGAGTCATCTTGACTCCTCTTTTTGTTGCATACATATCTCACATCCAAATTGTTAGAAAATGTGCTGATTTCCTGGCACCTTGGGCCACCCCAGCTCTTCCCCAATAGCTACTGAGATTGAGTGCTTTCATATGGAAGCAGAGGTCTGTGGCAGACCATTTAAGAAGCCCTAGGCATTCAAGGAGAAAAATGGATGTAAGAGAAGAAGAAGCTTTTTTAGCAAAAGAAAATAGAAACAGGGAACAGTAAAACCAGGTTTGGAGGACTACTAATAGTTTAAAATAGCCATAGCAAGGAAAGTAAACAATAAAGCCAGAGAAATACACAGGAGCCAGATTATAGAAAGTCTTCTATTATTTACCAGGCAGTGTAGAATTTAATTTTGCAGGCAGTGAGGAGTCACTGAAAGGTATTAAGGGAACCTAAGCAGATTTGTGTTGGAAAGATCACTCTTGTAGCAGTGTAGGAGATAAGCTACATAGGACACGTGCCTGGAGCAGGGGGAACAGTTAAAAAGAAAAGCTATTACAATAGCCTCAGGGGAAGGCAACAAAGGCCTGAACTAAGGTGGAAACCATGAAGATTGAGAAATAGGGGATGAAGCTGAGAAATTTTTAAAACATGAAATCCCTCAAATTTGGCATACCATTTTCTATAGAGAAAGGATTGAGTCAAAGAGGATTCTGTTTTCTGACTTTGATGCATTTAGATGGTGGTGCCACCACCTGAGACAGGAGACAGGAGTAACAAGTCAAGAGGAGAGATAATGACTTTCTGTTGGACAAACTGATTCCTAGGTATCTAAGGATGAGCCTCTGAACCGTCATAATGGTTGGACGTAAAATGGGAACCAAGAGAAAGTGGTATCTCAGAGTTTAGGGGAGGATTTTCAAGAATGGAGAGGTAGCCAATAAGATGAGAATTGGCTTAGCTCATGCTGCCGTAACAAAATACTGTAGACTGGGTGGTCCAAACAGCAGATATTAACTTCACACAGTTCTGGAGACTGAGAAATTCTAGAGCAAGGTACCAGCCAATTCAGTTTTTGGAAAATGTCCTCTTTCCTGGCTTGCAGACAGTCTCTTCTTGCTGTATTTTCACATGTTGGGAGTAGGGTGGTGTGAGGAGAGATGGGAAGGGAGAAAGGGAGAGAGAGAGAGAGAGAGAGAGAGAGAGAGAAGGGGGGAGGAAGGAGAAGGGAGAAAGGAGAGTGAAAGACAGGGAGAGAAGAGAGGAGAGGGAGAGAAGGAGAGAAAGAGAGAGATACGCTGATCCACTAATCCCATCTTGGGGGCCCTGCCTTCATAACTTCATCTAAACCTAATTACTTCCCCCAAAGGCCCCACATCCACATATCATCACATTGAGAAAAGGCTTCAATATACGAATCTGATGCAACTGTAGGGGACGACACACACGTTTGTTGCATAATACAGATTAAACGGGTCCTTCACACTGGAAGTCAAGAAGCATTTGGTGGCCTTCACCAGAACAAATTTTGGTCAGCTTGTGAGAATAGAAGTCTGATGGTAGATAAAGGGGAAAAAAGTCAGAAAGCCAAAACAACGACCTCAGTCTAGTGTTCCAGTACCAGGTCTCAAAAAGGAGAAAGCAAGGAATGTATATGGGGACGGGGTTGATTAGCTATTTCAAAATAAAGAGATTTCAGTATCTTCACAAATAATCTAGAAGATATCAGAAAAGAATAATTTGGCAATTTAAAAATGCTGGAGAGAAAAGAGATGACCAGTGCAGCAAGACCCTCTGGGCAGTGGGCCAGGATTATGACAAGAGAGAGAAGAGCTGAACAGGAAGCAAGGCTGTTTCTGCCGGGGTTAGAGACGGGGAGGGAAGACGGGGCCAGCGAAAGGTGCAGGTGTGGGCAGGGCCAGGTTCATGAGCCTGTGGCCTGTGTGGTCGCGTGGGGCTCACTCTGAGAAGAGACTTGGTTTAATACACTGCTGTGGTCACTTTGACATTCTTAATAATTCATCTTTGAAGTTATATTTTGTAAGGGGATCCCAGAGGGCAATGGAGCATGTGCATGAGCCAGAAGCTGTGCCTGGCAGCAGTGTACAAGCAACAGTTGCAGACCTGGCTGCCAAGCACACATACACACAACTTGAGCAGTCCAGGGAGTCACCACCCAAAATGAGCAGCAGGGGCTGAGACCTGGGTCCTGGTTGGCAGTAGTGATAGTGGCAACAGCAACAGAAGCAGCATTGTGGTGACCTTGACCCCAAGCACAGGACAGAGGAGGGGCTCAGCATGAGACAGCACTAGGGTCTTCAGTGGTGTTTAAGAAGCAAACTTATAAACAACAATTGCAAAACAGAAATGTTAGGCATGGGCACTGCAATAATTATTGCTCATTATTATTGAGTAATAATAAGAATAATAGTTCAGAGTTCAGAATCTCTGGATTTGAAAACTACTGCAACACTGCCTAGAAAATATGCATTCAATTGCCATTGTATGAATTCACATTTAAATTCAGACTAACACAAAGTATGAAGCATTAAGTCTTTTTAGAAAAATAGTTCCATAAGAATTACCAACTCTAAATGTACTAATATTTATGATTCAAAATAATTTATCAGAAATTTACCTTAGTGTTTTTAAAGCTTAAACATACTCTGATTTTTTTTTTAATTCAGATTAATATGAAGGTACAAATGTTTAGGTTACTTTGTTTTCACTTCTAAGATAAAACTCAAGTTGTAGTTGAGCCCTTCACCCAGGGAGTATGCTGAACACCCTCCCATTGGGCACATTAGGTGACATCCTGCCAGTTGCCCTCTTTCCCCCCCCCTTTGCTAGATTGTATTTGTTTTCTTTTTTTTCAAGTGGGTGTGTAGTTGTTTATATATTAGTTTCATATCAGTATTGAGTACGTTGGATACTTTTTTCCCTACTCTTGAGGGACTTTACTAAGAAGAATGTGTGAAACATTGATTTGAGATTCAATCAGCAGTTGAATCTCAAAATTATCAAAAATGATTTGCAATCTTATACTTGAAAAGGGCAACTGACATTGTTTTCAATTATATCGATTGAAAATGAAATTGCTAAATATAAAAATTTTGACAGTCTAATAAATGAATTTGCAAAAAATGAGCCAGAAAAATCTTGTGATTAAGACCTTGCATTAATAAAATATTGTTATGTGTTATACTATATAAAGTTATGACATCAAAAAGAATTTTTTTTTTTTTTTTTTTTTGTAGAGACAGAGTCTCACTTTATCACGCTGGGTAGAGTGCTGTGGCATCACACAGCTCACAGCAACCTCCAGCTCTTGGGCTTAGACAATTCTCTTGCCTCAGTCTCCTGAGTAGCTGGGACTACAGCTGCCCACCACAACGCCCGGCTATTTTTTTGTTTTGCAGTTTGGCAGAGGCCAGGTTTGAACCCACCACACTCGGTATAAGGGGCCGGCACCCTACTTGACGAGCCACAGGCGCTGCCTATCAAAAAGAATTTTTTTGCAATTTGTAAGTTTATTTGATTCATGTATCACTATTTTTTTTTTTTTTTTTTTTTAGACAGAGCCTCAAGCTGTCACCCTGAATAGAGTACCATGGCATCACAGCTCACAGCAACCTCCAATTCCTGGACTCAAGCGAGTCTCTTGCCTCCGCCTCTCAAGTAGCTGGGACCACAGGCGCCCTGCCACAACGCCCGGCCATTTTTTGGTTGCAGCCGTCGTTGTTGTTTGGCGTGCCCGGGCTGGATTTGAACCCGCCAGATCAGGTATACGTGGCTGACACCTTAGCCTGCTGAGCCACAGGCGCTGAGCCCATGTATCACTATTACCTCACTATACAAGTAATAGGATATTTTTAAGGGAAAAACTTTATATCTTACTACTGTAAACTGTTTTTTTGTTGTTGTTGTTGTTTTGTTTGTTTGTTTGTTTTTTGAGACAGAGTCTCACTTTGTTGCCCTTGGTAGAGTGCCAAGGCATTTACATGCTCACAGCAATGTCCAACTCTTGGGCTTAGGCAATTCTCTTGCCTCAGCCTCCCGAGTAGCTGGGAATACAGGCACCTGCCACAACACTCAGCTATTTTTTTTTTTGTTGCAGTTTGTCGGGGGCTGAGTTTGAACCCACCACCCTTGGTATATGGGGCCAGCGCCCTACTCACTGAGCCACAGGGGCCGCCCTTTGTTTTTGTTTTAACCAGTGGGCCCTGCAGCCCAGTTTACATTGAGTCCTGCAGATTATGTAGCTAAACACAAGTGCAAGGATAGGCTATTGATGGAGTCCGGGCCTGATATACTCAGTTTAGTTTTTTCCTTTGTGGAAAGTTGGAGGCAAGAAAATGGGGGTGGGAGGGGGTTCTGAGTGTTGGCTTGAGGCAGATTTTTAAAGGTTTAAAATGTTATGTGGGGGATCAGTGAGGGAATGTCACACTCTGACTGAGGGTTTTATAAGACTTTCAACATAATAATGTCCATAAGCTTTTTTATTACTACAGCTATAATATGCATTTTATGAGCAAGCATAAAGAAAATTACATTTGGGAATTATCCTATTTCTACTCAAACATTTACCAGGTTTAATATCATGTTATGGGAGGTGGAATACAATTAGCTTGACAGGATATGAAATAAGTGGTGTGCTAAGGTCTCAATTACTATAGATGACACGGAATAAATTTAAAAGTGTCATGAAAATTGTAAAGCATCATAAGTGCTACAGGCATTAAATTTAAGTTTTGGTAAAATGCTAATTCTAAAAATATGGTTTTATTTTGTAAAAGAAGCATTTTTCAGTTTATAAAACTGGCCATATGCATTTGGTTGAAAGTCTGAAATTCTGTTATATAGAGCAAAAATTACTCATAGAGCCTCCTCTCAACCTACTACTATTACACTTGATATGTTTCCTTCCAGATTTTTCTTTTGTAAATTAATCAGAATATAACTGTAATCACATAGTTACATGTTATATTAATTCTCCTTAAATATCCCTTTAATATTAATATTTATATGATGATCCATCATGTGGCTTTCTCATATATAATTTATCTTTTTCTCTATTGGTTGTTTCTAACTTTCTTGTAATTTTATGTAACTGCATGAAGATTCCTAACTGAACTCATTTCCAGTTGAAATACTGCTGAAACTAAACTAAATTAATCATATCTGATTTCTCAGTTTAGCCCCCTTTTTTACAAACACAAATAGCTCAGTGAGTCACTGAACTATTTGAATTTTAGTTACTAAGGCCATTGTACATATACAAAAATTATTCTTAGGAGGTAAAAGACAAGAAAACACCAAAGCTAACCTCACAGGAAATTATAGTGCCTTTATGAAATTGTTTTCTGTTATGTGGCCTCACTGTTGAAAGTGTCTGAGAATTTCTTAGCATGGAGGCAAGGCAAAGGTTCACCTGTTACATGATTCACTGAATTAATCCTTGAAGGAGAGAACTCAGTCTGGAAACAAGATGAGGATCTCTTACAGACACAATAAGCAATTTTCTGTTACCTCTAAACTATCTAAATGTAACTATAGTAGATCTTGGGGGAGCATAGTTAGATTTTCTCAAATGACCATTCCAACCAGGAATGTTTCGCTTCCCCTCTCTTCAATTCAATCTCACCACAAAAGAGTGTCTCAGGGTATTTATGTTGTGATTAGGAGGCTTGAAAGAGTTAAAGCCCTTTACAAAATGCCTAATTTGTATTTGGGATTAATTTACTCCCACGGCAGGATCTGGCTTATTAGTGCTTCAGATATGTCTAAAGAAAATTCTATGTTAGAGACATCACTGAAATGCTTGCTGTCTGATCTGGGAGCCCACACGAAATCAGCTTGTTGAAGTAAACTTATTTTTGTCTTTTTTTCTTCCCATGAGCTTTCTACAAAACAGCTGGCCTTTTCTAAAATGAAGTTGACTAACCCTTTACAAGATTTGAGAAGGGACTAATTAGTATTGTAGGCTGATTGGGGATGGTAGCTATTTTTATTTCTTAAAAAATCACACACAGAGAAGCATTTGTCTGGTGACTAGCTTACAAAATCGCTTTTCAGCAATCACAGTGCTGTAGTCTGGCTATTGCATGGGACAAAGTCCATGGGTCTCTATCCTTGTTTGAGATTGGGGCCATCACTCAACTGCATGAGTGTCATCAACCATGAGAGTTTACACTTTTACAAGTTGAGGCAAGAGAAATAGTAACTCTGACCTCTTGTTTTCGCAAGCTGTCATCATTAATTTTTCAAGGTCGAGTCTAGGGACAGGCTTTCTTCAGGATTGAACAGAGGTGACAGGACATGGCACAGGCATCTCACAGTCGAGAAAATAGTGACCAAGAAGCCTCCTCCCAACTGCCTCCCCAGCCTGCCTTTGATTTGGAGGTTCCTTCAGCACTCTGACACTGGGCCAGTCCTTATCTCCAAAAACAACGTCATGAATAACACACAAAAAAATCTTCCTAGTTAATTCGGCTGCATCACAAAAAATACCTTAGAGTCTGGATAATTGATAAACAATAGCAATTTATCTTTCACCGTTCTGGAGGATGGAAAGTCTAAGATCAAGGCGGCTGCAGACTTGGTGTCTGGAGAGGGCCTGTTCCTCAGGGAGTCCTTTCTGTGACCTCACCTGGTGGAAGAAGCTCTCCGCTGGTTAGGCCTCTCTGTAAATGTACCAGACCCATCAAGAAGGGTGAAGACCTCAGGGCTGAATCACTTCCCCAAAGGCCCCACTCTTAATATCACTGCAATTCAGGTTAGGTTTCAGGATGAATTTTGGAGGGACAATTTGTACCAGAGCTTCATTGGAAAACTTTTCAGGGTTAAAATCTCTCCCCTCCAATCTCAATATCATTCTTCTCTCACTACCCTACAGCTGAATAAAGTGCTGAATTTAAGGTCTGTGCTTGGAGTTTCCAAAGAATCGGAATGTCTCTTTCTTCTTTTACTTACATTATCTGTTAAAACCTCAGCCTGAGATTCCTCCATGCTCTGCTCTCCTTTGACTAATTTTACTCATCATTGTTGGCTCAGTGTAGAGGTCGGCTTCCCTGACCACATCCTGTTCCACCAGGAAACAAAAGCAGCTGGGTGCTGTAATCCTAGCACTCTGGGAAGCCAAGGTGGGTGCATTGCTTGGGCTCAGGAATTTGAGACCAGCCTAAACAAGAGCAAGATTTCCGTCTGCACTGAAAAAAACTAGACTGGCATTGTTGCAGGCACCTGTAGTTCCAGCTACTTGGGAGGCTGATGCAAGAGAAGCAGCACTTGAGCCCAAGATTTGAGATTGCTGTGAGGTATGATGCCACAGCACTCTACCCAGTGCATAGACTCTGCCTAAAAAAAAAAAAAAAAAAGACAGAAAAGAAAAGAAACAAAAGCAAACAAACTAAAACCCCCAAAGATAACAGCAGCAACAAGAAAATTAGAACTTGTTTGCTATTTTCCCATAGCATCCTGCATATAAGCTTGAAATCACCTGAACTCTATTACAATCACCTGTTTACTGAAGGCGGCAGCCGGGCATATCTCCCCATTAGATGGCAACATTCTAAGAAGACTGTGTGTTCATCTTTATATGCCATTATGTTAAAGAGATGTAAGACATAGTTCCTTTCATCAAGTAATTTGCAATTCACCTGTATAAAAAGGTATATTTAAAGCCAGGAGTAAAAAGTATACATAATCACATAATATACAAAATATACATAATTAAGTTCAGAACTGTTTGGTACGATAATTAGAGCAACAGAAATTTAGAGCTAAGGCTGATGCATGAAGGCAGGTGCAATCTCAGGAGAGTCTTCATGGGAAAGTTGAGATCAGAATTGGCCAGATGTTGGTGCTGTCATAGGACTATGAAAGGGAGTAGGTATTGCTGGTCCAGCCTGAGAGACTAAAATTAACAAAAATATGAATGATGAAATGAACCTAAAAGATGGGTAAAATTAGCCAGATGGAGAAGGTTGGGGACATGGAGAAAGAATCTAAGCAGAGATTGTAGCAAGGATGAAGTATAAGGAGAGAATTGGCTTGAGTGAAAAGAACACTGAATAGTATATAATATATACAGTATACTGTGGCAAAAAGTAATTTAGACTGGACTTGATGGGAAGTGAGAAATCATTACAGGTCCCTAAGCAGAGAGTTGTCATGGTAGTTCATTACTTCCTGTTCACTCCCAAGGAATCACTCCTCCCAGGGATTGCACTTTTATGTAGTTGCCTTGTCCATGTACTCTAAGCCTGGACATGTGAATTACTTCAGCCGACAGGATATGACTTAACAGGACCTTTAGTGCCCTGGGATTTGTCCTTTCAGAATGCGGCCACTGCTGTGTAAGCAAGCACAGGCTCCCAGTGGAAGACCATCAGGAAAAAGAAAACACACGAAGAAAGAGAGGCCTGGCTGTGCCAATCACTCCAGTGACCCCAGCTGAGGCACAGGACTGTGACCATCTTGGCTCATCCAGCCAAGTGAGGCACAAAAAGATTACATTTGCGTGAGTGCTGACAGGTAAGACAACTGAAGAACCATCCAGCTGAAAGCATTGTCTTTGCTGACCCATGGACTTGTGAGCACTAACATGGTTGTTGCTTTAAGCTGCTAAGTTTGGGAGTGGTTTGTTATATAGCAATAAATAAAAAATACTCGTTCTAAGATAAAAGATTTTCTCCTATTTCTCTGGGGGCTCCTTGAGGTCACCTGCGTGGGTTCATCATTTTTGTCTTATATCAACACTTTCTGATCCTATGTTGAAAGACATCTGGCACTTTCTTTGGTTGCATTTGTTTGCCTGTACCACTGAGAAAAAGTGCAGACACATCTCTCTTACATGAGAAATCTCATCACTCAGCTTGTGAGCAATGTGAGGAAGAGAATTCAGGAAAGTGGAAGACCATCATTTCTGACACCAAGGAAAGGCTACATGGGAAGATGCATTTTATAATGCAAAATGAAAAAAACCACAAAGGATTGCATGGTTTGTAGCCGAAGAAATGAGATTGATGGGAGGAGAGAAACCATTTTCTACAGTCAGACATGTAAGAGGAACCCTGGACTTCCACCTGGAGATGGCTTCAAGGTATATCACACTCAAAAAAAAATAATAAAAATAACCAAAAACACTTTAATTATTTTATGTAATCTAGAATAGATAATACAATTATCAAGTGAGCTCATATTTCTGTTTTTCTCTTTTTAAACTGTAGGATAATTACAAGTAATTCACCAACCCTTTTTCCCACCCAAAATAAATAAGAGATGAGGAGTAGGAAGGTGGCAGAAAAATTGGATTGGAAAGTGTAATAAATATTGATGTCCTCAAGGCTCAACCCTAGACCATTTTCTGTTTTTACTCAGTTCTTTCACCTCATCTGCGATTTCTTTATGTAATTATATATTACCATACATATACTTTCAATTCCTAATTTATACTTGCAGCCCAGATCTCTTCCCTGAAACCCAGACTCAGATATCCAACAGTGTGCCTGGCAGCTCTGTCTGGACATTTCAAAGGCACTTCAGACTTATGATCACCCCAAAACATACTCTCATCTCAGTGAATAGTTGCACAGGCGGAAACTTCAGAGTCTTTCTTGATACCTCCTGTCCCTTACTGCTCCTATCATCCACTACCAAAGTCTAAACACCTTTCAGATTCACTCACTTCTTAACCATCTCCATAACAACTGCCCTAATGCGATTGTCATGTCTTCTAGACCACCACCAAAGGTACTTGAGTAACTGTTCTCCCTGCATCCACTCTTACCTACATCCAACATGTCCTCTACCCTATTTCCAGGAATTTTTTTTTTCTTAAATATGATCATCTCAGTCCTCCAGAGTTTAAAACACTCCACTAACTTCCTATTACGCTTAGGATAAAGAACCAAAATCAGGGCCTACAAAGCTATGTTGAGTTGAGTTTTCCAAGAAGCAGATGCTAAGATGGGATTAGACGTGAAAGATGTTTATTAAGTGGAACACCCACTAAGAATAAGTGGGAGATGGAGCATGTGGGAAAACTTTCAGGGTACAACGCAGGTCTCACACCCGTGCAAGAAGGAAGAAGGTGGACTGGGCAGGATGAGGCTCGGATTGCAGCAAAATTCTGAGAAAGTTTTTGCCAGAACAAAAGGAATCTTTGAGCCAACACTGCTTATTGGAGGAGTCTTCGTCTTATACTAGTTGCCACCTCACCTCCTCCCTTCATGCTCATGCTCAGTTACTGGCTGGCAGCAGCCAGGGGAAGTGCGGCCTTGATGTGAGCACAGTGGTGTGTCCAGAAGAGCCAGTCACCCACGCGCCCCTGTGGCAGGAGAGCTGGGTGGTGGGCTTTTGTGACCACCACGTATGTTTTGATCTCAGCCCAGCTCCTGGTCTTGCCCTGTACCATGCTGCCCTTTGTGGTCTCATATTAACCATGTAAGTTTTTCGTTACTTCCGTGGATATTACGTGTTTCTAACCCCCTGCCCCAGTTCAGACACTAGTTCCTTCCTATCAGTCTTTTAGTTGCCATCTCAGTTGTCTTTTTGCTTAGAGAGAGTTCTATGATGAGGCCAAATCTTTGTATTCTACATGTCTTCACAGCACTAGATACCTTTCTTTCATAGCATTATTTGTTGAATAGTTGATTACTGTCCGTCTTCTCCCTTAGACTGTGAAGTGTTTTGAGGATAAAAAATGTGTCTTTTTTTTTTCTTGTGTGTATATATATCTCCAGTGACTGGCATATAGTCCATGCTCAAAATATTTTTGTTTAAGAAAGGAGACTCAAGTTCCTGAGCATGTCTGGTCTTTTCAGCTGCTTTATCTGCGTTGGGCTGATAAACAATTGATAACCTTGCCCTTTGGGGTGAGGTCTACAGAGCCTAAGAAAATGGCGTGAGATGAATTAGGGTTGAGGAGAGCTGGTAACTAAAGGCTCATGTGGGTGTGAGGAGCTGATGAATTGTGTTACAAGAGAAATTTTAAAGAAAAAAAGGAAGAGGTTAGGTCACTTATTGAACATTTCATTTATCTGGAATGAATAAAAGTGATTCTAAATTCTTAAGCAAGATGTTTGGGATCATGGAATTGCTAATGTTAGAGGCAGGAAAACTGGAAGGTGGATTCTGAATTAGGGGGAGTATGAGTTTAATTTTGAAGACTGACTTTGAAAAGAAGCCAGGATCTCTGACTAGAAATAATTAGAGTGGCACCTGGAGATAGGGAAATGAAGCTGATATAAAAGTTTTGAAGTTCATCGGGAGTCTCCTCCTCCAAGAGACCTGCCGTGGCGGCCGGATTTCAGGAGTCTGGGTTGGGTGAGGCGGCAGGGGCACCTTGCCCCCATCATGCACTGGGAGGAGCATAGGGAGGTACTCAAGAGAAAAGGAAAATGTGAATTTGGCACCAAATAAACTAGGTAGATGATCAGAGATGTTGCCAGTGCAATATGAAGACAGACATGTGGAATCAGGGTGGGAGTTTACTGAACACAAAATAGCTCTTAGGAAGAGGTGGAAAGTCTGAAGAGGATTTTGGAAAGGAGACCCTGGAAAGGATTCTCTGAACCTATGGAAGAATGGCAGGCAAGCCGACAAGGTCCACAGCTTTGTGCCACGCATAAGGTTAGTCCCTTTATGCCAGTTCCTCAGAGTAGCCAGGATGGTGGGAAAAAGAGCAAGGGGCTGAGGACTCAACACTGGCAATGAGGGACCAGAATAAAGAGGAATTTTTAAGAGTGTCGGCAAAGAAGAGTTGGGATGCATTAGGGATTATATAGATGTGCCAAGAGCAGAGTTTCAAGGAAGGATAAAGGGAAATGGTTAGCACAGCATCAATAATAATGGGGAAAACGTGAAACCAAATTGCGCTTAGTTTCCCAGTGGGTCTATATGGTTTAATGTCCTCTAGGTCCTTTTTAAATATTTTTTATGTTGAGATATAATTCATGTTCAATGAGTTTTATAACTGAGTAAACCTGTGTAAATCACCACCCCAGAACACAAAGAGTTACATCACTCCAAAAAGTTTCCCCCAAAAACCTTTCTACTCACTCCCCAATCTGCTCCCTCCCAGGCAATGGTGGATCTTTTCTCTATGGTCAGATAATAGTTTTGTCTGATCTGTATTTTCCTATAAATGGAATCAATCAAATGTGCAGGGATTCTTTTACTTTGTGCAGGGATACATTGTACTTTGGAGATTTCTCCATGTTGTTTTGTATACCAGTAGTTTGATCTTCCTAATTGATTAGTAGCATTTCTTTTTTTTTTTCAGACAGAGCCTCAAGCTGTCACCCTGGATAGAGTGCTGTGGCATCACAGCTCATAGCAACCTCCAACTCCTGGGCTCAAGCGAGTCTCTTGCCTCAGCCTCCCAAGCAGCTGGGACTACAGGCGCCTGCCACACCCAGCCATTTTTTGGTTGCAGCCATCATTGTTGATTGGCAGGCCCAGGCTGGATTCGAACCCTCCAGCTCAGGTGTACATGGTTGGCGCCCTAGCCAATTGAGCCACAGGCGCCAAGCCTGATTAGTAGCATTTCATTGTATATATGTGAGATCTGACAATCAAATCCATAAACTCATCCTAGAAAAATTGCTACATATCTCACTGCTGAATACCACAATGGTCACCTTTGATGTACTCCCCTTGGGAAGCAATACACTGACACTAGTATTTAGCCCCCCCTTTAAAGCAATTTTGGAATTTTTTCTGAACTAGCTATCAAAGCTGTCATTATATTACCCTTGATGTCCAGGATGTCATCAAAATGTCTTCCTTTCAATAGTTCCTTTATCACTGGATAAAGAAATTAGGGGTCATATCAGGTGAGTATGGATGGTATTCTGATGCGTTATTTGTTTAATGGCTAAAAACTCCCTCACAGAGAGTATGAGTTTGTGCATTGTTGTGCCATGAGTGATTGGCAAAAAGTTCAGGTCTAATTTTTTGACACAGCCTTTTCAGCACTTCCAGATACTAAACTTGGTTAACTGTCCAATTGGTACAAATTCTTTTTTTTTGAGACAGAGTCTTACTATGTCAGTGCTGTGGCATCACAGCTCACAGCAACCTCCAACTCTTGGGCTTAAAGTGATTCTCTTGCCTCAGCCTCCCAAGTAGGTGGGAACATAGGCCCCCGCCACAACACTTGGTTATTATTATTATTTTTTGTAGTTGTCATTGTTGTTTGGCAGGCTCGGGTCAGGTTTGAACCCTCTAGCCTGGTATATGTGGCCAGCGCCCTAGATGCTGAGCTATAAGCACCATGCCAGTACAAATTTGTAATGAACGATTCTTCTGATATCAAAAAAGGTTAGCAAAATCATTTTGAATCCTTATTGGACTGACAGAATTTTTTGGTCATAAAGAATTGGCTGACTTCCATTGTGCACTTTGACACTTCATTTCAGGGTCGTATTGGTACACCCACATTTCATCACCAGTTGGTCACATGACCCTAAACATTGTCTTGCCTCTCTAAAAGGTCTCAGCAAACTTTGACTCTATTTCACTTTTGTTAGTGATGAGATCCTTCAGGACCATTTTTGCACACTCCTTTCTTGTGACAAGACTTTCCTGTTTTTCTATTGGATATTTGCTTGGTCTGCTATGCTTCTCACAGTCAGCTGACAATTTTGATGCACAATTGAATGAATTTTGGCAATGTTTTTGTGACCTCCCTTCATCAATGATGCTGCCTCTTCCCTTGGAAAAACATTTAATCCATTTATACACTACTGTTAAACTTGGGCTAAGATGTCCCTGACTTCAGTTTCACTCTTGCCAAGCTTAACAAGAAATTTTAATGTTTGTTCGTTGCTCCAATTTAAGCCTTGACACTCCTGGAACAGCACACAAAACCTTGCAACAGTAATAATGAACATCACTCGGCAAGACATGAACACAGCTGTGAGACACTAATATATTTAGTTTATTAATCCTTACCAAGTTATTTATACAGTGTTGCCAACATAAGCACACAGTGGCAAGCTTGCTAACTTAAATTGTCACACCATGTATATCATTATTTGCTTCTCCATTTTCTTTTTTATGAACATTCAGGTTGCTTCCAGGTTTTGGCTACTATGAATAAAACTATTATGAACATTGCTAACTCTCTTGTGAATATATATATATATATATATTTTTATTTCACTCAGAGTGGAATTGCTGGGTCACAAGACAAGTGCATGTTTAACTATTAATTAATTAATTACCTGACAGGTAATTTTCCAAAGTGGTTATTATAACATTTCACACTCCCACCAGCAATGAGAATACTATTTGTTTCTGCCTACTTAACATTTGGTATTGTCAGTTATTTAAATTTTATTAGTAGTAATTCTAGTAGGTATAAAGTAGCATCTCATTGTAGTTTTTATTGTACATTTCCCTAATTATTAATAATGTTTCATATGCTTCCTGGTCATTCATGTATCTCTTTTTGGGATGTCTCCTTAAGTCTTTTCATTTTTATAGATTGTCTTTTTATTACTGATCTGCAGAAGTTCCTTATAGATTCTCCAATAAGTCTTTTGTACATTTCATGTATTATAAATATTTTCTCCATATCTTTAGCTTGCCTTTTCATTTTCCTAATGGCATCTTCTGATGAGCAGAAATTTTAAATTTTAACTGATTTATAGTTTTTAATTTTTTTCTTTATGATCAGTACATCTTGTGTCCTAAGAAATCTCTGCTTATCCTAAGGTAGCAAAGGATAAAAACCATCAATTTAAAATAAACCTATGCCTATTTCTTTTCCCCTTTCCTCCTACAAAGAGACTACTTTTAGTTTGAAATTACTGAGGTGATATTCACCATTCTGGTAAGGTCAAGTGAAAATGGCAGAAATATCATGTGTAAAATGTCTCATTTCTCGTAAGGTTATGAAACCTCAAAAGCCTAGAAGGAAGGGAACAGGTTCCTTTAAAGACTAGAAAAGGAAGATGAGTTATTTGAGAACACTCTGTTTTAGTCCATTTGGGCTTCTAAAACAAAACACCTAAGACTAGGTGGCCTATGAAAAACAAACACTAGGGCAGAGCAAGATGGAGGACTAGAGACATGTCCTTTGTAGCCACTCAAGGCGAGATTGTGGAGAACGATCTCTAGCCACCTCTGGCTGGGAGGCCCTGCCCAGAAACATTGCTTTGTGGGCACAGGAAGGCAGCAGGAGACTCCAAGAGTCAACAAAGAGGTTGGGAACAGTAGAGGACCAGCACAGAAGGCAAGTACTTGTATTCTGGCAGAAGATGGCTGGTTCAGCAGGGGTTTTCAGGCAAAGACAGCCTATTCTGCAGGCTTTTATTATTATTATTATTATTATTATCATTTGTATTTTTGAACCTAGGCACACTTGCAGGAGTTACTTAGGGAGAGGTTGGGCTAGCAAATGATCTTGAACAGAGCCCAGGGGCTGGGATTGAGCAACCAGGCAGAGCAGGTCTCTTGTCATTGGGATGTTGGCCAGGCGTAGCCATTGTGGGAGAGCTACCTGGGAAGAACAACCCACAGGGTCCTAGTGTGAGGCCAGTTCTGGTGTGCCTGCTGAGCTGAGCAGCCACTCATGGGGGGACTTTTGAGTGAAGAGTACTTTCTTGGGAAAGCCATTGCATGGCGAAGGGATGCTGTTTGGAAAGGTTAAGGTGTGTCTATTAAGTAAGCTCCCAAACCTGCAGGGATTGAGGAGTCTGTGGCTCAACAGACTAAGGCACCAGCCATGTACACCTGAGCTAGTGGGTTTGAATCCAGCCCGGGCCCACCAAACAAGAATGATGGCTGCAACCAAAAAATGGCCGGGCATTGTGGCAGGCACCTATAGTCCCAGCTACTTGGGAGGCGGAGGCAAGAGACTCGCTTGAGCCCAGGAATTGGAGGTTGCTGTGAGCTGTGATGCCACAGCACTCTGTCCAGGGTGACAGCTTGAGGCTCTGTCTCAAAAAAAAAAAAAAATCAGGAATATGCAACCAGGACTCCTTGGTAAGATAGTGCCTTCTAGCCCCCATCTTATATAGCTGTATCAGTATTGTGATTAGCTTCTCCTACCCCAGAATGTCACCTGTTGTCCAGGTAATTTATGAAAATACACATATGTATTTGTTCTTTTACCCTCTTTTTTCTACATTTTACTCCTGGATTTTTCTTTTCTCTTTTCTTTTTGTATTAATAATTTTCCATTGTTTCTTTCTTCAATAGTAAGAGCTCCATTTTTGCTACAGTTTTTCTGCTGCTGTTATTCTTTTTTTTTTTTTCCCCAATTTTTTCCCTTGAGGTCTTTTGGTTGATTGTTTTGTTTTGTTTTATTTTATTTTATTGTATTGTATTTTTTCTATATTTACTTTCTTCAATAATAAAGGCTCCATTTTTGCTTCAGTTTTCTTATCCCTTTTATTTTTTCTTTCCTTTCCTTTTCTCTCTCTTTTTCTAAAGATTTATCTACTTTTCTTATCTTTCCCACATAAATTTCTAAAATAACAACTAATATATATACACCCCTTCTTTTTACATCTTATTTAATTTTATTTTCAATTTTCTTTATATACTACTATTATTATTTCTTTTTTGCCTGATCTGTTTTATTCTTGGTCAACATATATTCTATTTATGGACAGTGTCACCTTCTGAGTCCTGGGCTATGGTGCCACAGCATTCGTTTGGCTAAAAGAGATCTTGATCCCCTGGTCTTGGGGTCCTTCTAGCTTTGGCCTTTGGAAGGATGCTATTGGCAGGTCTTCAATGAAATATACTTTGTTTTTCCTTCTCTAGTTGGCAGAGGTGGTGTCTTTTTTTTTTTTGCTCAGGCTGGCAAGGAGCTCCTGACCTCAAGGGACCCAGTCCTCCCAGCCCCCAGAGACTGGGAATTGTGGACGTGGGTCAAACCACCCACTGAACACTACTATTACTCCTATCTCTCTCTTTGTATTCTTCTCTTCTTTTTGTCAATCTTTCCTTTTACCTCCCCCACTTTTCTTTTTCTTTTTCTGTGTTTTGTCCCTTTTTGCTCTTCACTCTTCTCTTCTTTTTGGTCCTATATCAACTTGTACACCTAAGTACAGAGACAGGTCATTTAAACTGATGGAGGAAATAAAAGAAAAAGATAGGGGAAGGAAACAGTTGAGAAGAAAGTACACATGAGGAAGAACCATAGAAAAATCCTCACAACATGAAAAACCAAAAGAGAGCAGCTCCCCCAAGGGATCATAAGGTAGCTACCAAAAAGATTATGTCTATAAAGAAATGTTAGAAATGACATAAAGGAAATTTAAAATATGGATGCTAAAAACAATGAACGAAATTGCTCAGAAAATGGGAAATCCTATAACAGAAGGAAATAATGGGTGAAAGATATGAAGAATACAGAAAGGATATAATGGAACTTAGGGACTTAAAGGAGTCAAATAGGGAACAGCAGAAAGTATCAGTAATAGACTAGACCATGGAGAAGAAAGAATCTCAGAGCTAGAAGGTAAAGCTCTTGAACTAACATAGGCAATTACAGAGGAAGAAAAGAAAAGAGAGAAAGCAAAATGTTCACTGAGAGAATTATAGGACTTCAAGAAGTCTTCAAACATATGAATTATAGATATCCAGAAGGGGAAGAAGAATGCCCCAGAGGAATGGAAGCCCTACTGGATAATATCATAAATTAAAATTTTAGGCTGGGTGTAGTGGCTCATGCCTGTAATTCCAGCACCCTGGGAGGCCAAGGTTGGTGGATTGCCTGAACTCACAGGATCAAGACCAGCCTGAGCAAGAACAAGACCTCGTCTCTAAAAATGTCCAGGTGTTGTGGTGGGAGCCTATAGTCCTAGCTACTTGGGAGGCTGAGACAAGAGAATCATTTGAGCCCAAGAGTTTGAGTTTGCTGTGATCTGTGACTCCACGGCACTCTACTCAGGGTGACAAAATGAGACTGTCTCAAAATAAAAAAGATTGAAATTTCCCAAGTATCACCAAAGATTCTAACACACTCTTTTCAGAGCAATATCAAACCCCACGTCCTCTTAACCCAAACAGAGTATCTCCAAGAAACATTGTCATGAACCTGTCCAAAGTCAAGATGAAAGAGAAACTTCTGCAAGCAGCCAGGAGTAAATGCCAATTGAACTTCAAGGGCAGATTCATTAGGGTGACAGCGGACTTCTCAGTTGAAACTTTTCAAGCCAGAAGAGAATGGTTATCCACCTTCAAGCTTCTTAACAAAAACAATTTTCAGCCCCAAATTCCATATCTTGCTAAGCTAAGCTTTAAAATTGTTGGAGAAATCAAGTCTTTCATTCATAGGCAAACATTGAGAAAGTTTGCCACAGTAAGACCAGCTCTACAGGAAATACTTAAGAGCTATTCTATACAGTGACCACCACAATGGATCAGAGCAAACTAAACTTCCAGAAACTAGAGGTTAAAACCTAGCTTCCAAAATGACACAAAGAATAAAACTAAGCAATGGGCTTTCTTTTTTATTTTTTTATTTTTTGAGTCAGAGTCTTACTTTGTCACCTTGGGCTGAAGTGATCCTCCTGCCTCAGTCTCCTGAGTAGCTGGGACCACAGCTGCCCATCACAACATCTGGCTATTTTTTACGGACAGAGTCTTACTTTTGCTCAGGCTGTCTCAAACTTGTGAGCTCAAGCAATCCACTTGCCTTAGCCTCCCAGAAGGCTAGGATTACAGGCACTCAGGAACCACTTTATTGCCGTCTGGTCTAAGAAGATAGAAGGTATAATTTAATTTTACCTTCTTTTAATTTTGTTGAGGTTTGATTTGTATCCTATGATATCAACCATTTCTAAGAACATTCCATGGGCTGACAAGAAGAATGTATATCATTTACCTTTGGGATGGTGTTATCTGTATATCTCTATTGAGCACATTCTTTCTAGGGCTGCATTTAAGTCCCTTGTATCTTTATTTAGTTTTTGTTTTAAGGATCTGTCCAGCTCTGTAAGAAGAATGGCAAAGTCCTCTACTATTATGGAGTTATAGGAGATCATATTCCTCAGACTAAGATCTCTTTCATAAATCTGGGAGTATTTAAGTTGGCTGCATAGATATTTAAAACTGAAATGTCCTCATATCGTATTGTTCCCTTGACCAGTACGAACTGTCCATCTTTGTCTTTTTTTACTTGAGTTACTTGAAATCTACTTGTATCTGAAAATAAGATTGTAACACCTCCTTTCTTCTAATTTCCCTTTGCCTGAAATAGTGTTTTCCAACCCTTCACCCTGATTTTTTTGTCCTTTGAGGTCGGTGTGTTTTGTCTAGACAACATATGGATGGCTTGTGCTTTTTTATCCAGTCAATCAGCCTGTGCCTCCTCAGTGGATAATTCAAGCCACTAACATTTATGAGAGAATTGATAAGTGCAATGGAGTTCTATTCTCTTATTTTGTGAAACCCAGTAGAAGAGAAGAAATAACCAAAATTAAATCAAAACTAAATCAAAAACTAAAGAATCATTCAGAAAATTAAGGAAACACAAAGTTGGTGCTTTGAAAAGGTAAATAAAATTGATAAAGCTTTGGCCAGATTAACTATAAACAGAAAAGTAAAATCTTTAATAATCTCAATCAGAAATGAAATGGGGGAAATAACAACTGATACCTTAGAGACACAGAGATTATTTCTTACTACTACAAAAAACACTATACCCAGAAATTGGACAATGTAGAAGAAATGGACCAATATCTGGAATCATATCATCTTCCTAGACTTAATCAGAAAGAAATATATCTCTTGAACAGACCAATATCAAGCCCCAAGATTGCAGAAACAATAAAAAAGCTTCCTACAAAAAAAAAAAAAAAAAAAAGCCCAGGACCAGATGGGTTCACATCAGAATTCTATCACATCTTAGAAGATGAGCTAGTACCTATACTATAGAACCTATTCCAAAGCACTGAGAAGGAAGAACATTCCTCAACACATTCTATGAAGCAAATGTCACCCTGCTTCCAAAACCCAGGAAAGGATCCAACTAAAAAAGAACTGCAGACCAATTTCACTAATGAATATTGATGCAAAAATGCTCAACAAAATCTTAGCTAATAAATTGCAACTATACATTGAAAAAAATTACATATACATCACAGTCAAGTAGGCTTCATCCTAGGGATGCAAGGCTGGTTTAATATACACAAATCCTAGGGATGCAAGGCTGGTTTAATATACACAAATCCAAAAATGTAATTCATCATATCAATAGAAGCAAAAACAAAGAACATATGATCTTCTCAATAGATGCAGAAAAAGCATTTGATAAAATTCAGCATCCTTTTCTAACAAGAACACTTAAGAAAATAGGGCCTAGGTGGCACGTTTTTTATGCTGATTGAAGCCATCTATGACAAACCCACAACTACCATAATACTGAATGGAATACAATGAAAGCTTTTCCACTTAGAACTGGAACCAGACAAGGATCACCACTACTATTTGACATAGTTCTGGAAGTTCTGATCAATGCAATCAGGCAAGAGAAGGATATAAAGGGCATCCAAATGGGGGCAGAGGAAGTTAAATTCTTGCTCTTTGCTGATAATATGATCTTATACTTAGAAAACCCCAGAGTCACAACCACAAAACTCCTGCAAGTAATCAAAAAATACAGTAACATCTCTGGGTATATAAATCAATGTTCACAAATCTGTGGCTTTTATATCTGTCAATAATAGCCAAGTTGAGAAGCTAATTAAGAACACAATTCCCTTCACAGTAGCTTCAAAGAAAATGAAATACTTAGAAGGATCTTTACAAAGAGAATTATGAAACCCTAAGAAAGAAATAGCAGAAGACAGTAACAAATGGAAGAACATACCATGCTCTTGGCAGGGCAGAATCAACATTGTTAAAATGTCTGTTCTACCCTAAGCAATCTACAGATTCAGTGCAATCCCCATTAAAATATCAATATTATACTTTTAAAAACTGCAAAAAATAGTGGTTCATTTTGTATAGAACCAGAAAAAAATCCACATAGCTAAGGCTATTCTTAGTAATAAAAATAAAGTTGGAGGCATTACCCTACTAGACTTCAGGCTATTTTACAAGTCCATAGTCACAAAATAGCATGGTATTGGCACAAAAATAGAGACATAGACACAGGGAACAGGATAGAAAACCAAGAGAGGAAACTAGTCTCTAAGTGCCTTCTGATCTTTGATAAAACAAACAAAAGCATGTAAGTGGGGAAAAGAATCCCTATTTAACAAATGGAGTTGGGACAATGGGATAACCACATGTAAAAGACTGAAAATAGACCCATCCCTTTCACCACTTACAAAAATTGACTCAAGATTGATAAAAGATTTCAATCTAAGACATGAAATGATACAAATTTTAGGAGGAAATGTACAAAATACTCTTGGCCAAGTGCCTATAGCACAGTGGTTGTGGCACCAGCCACATGCACCGAGGCTAGAGGGTTTAAACCTGGTCCAGGCTAACTGAACAACATTGACAACTGCAACAAAAAAAATGGCCAGGTGTTGTGGTGGGTGCCTGTAGTCCCAGCTGCTTGGGAGATTCAGGCAGGATAATCACTTAAACCCAAGAGTTGGAGATTGCTGTGGGCTGTGATGTCATGGCACTCTACTGAGTGTGACATAGTGAGACTCTGTCTCAAATAAAAAGACAAAACAACAAAAAGAAAGTGTGGGAAACACTCTTGATGAGGTTGGTCTGGGGAAAGATTTTATGACAAAGACTTCAATGGCCATCGCAATAATAACAAAAATTAACAAATGGAATTTAATTAAGCTGAAAAGCTTCTGTGCAGCTAAGGACACAATAAGTCAAGCAAAAGACAACCTTCAGACTGGGAAAGGATATTTGCATGGTATGAATCTGACAAAGGGTTGATAACTAGAATCTACAGAGAAGTCACAGTAGTCAACAAAAAAAGAGCAAACAATCCCATCTACCACTGAGCAAGAACAGAACCTACTCTGAGGAAGACAAATGAATGGCTAACAAACATTTGAAAATATGCTCATTGTCCCTGATCATCAGAAAAATGCAAATCAAAACCACCCTAAGATATCACCTAACCTCAGTGAGATTAGCCCGCATCACTGAGTCTCAAAGCTCCAGATGCTGGCATAGGTGTGGAGAGAAGGCAACACTTTTACACTGTTGGTGGGACTGTAAACTAATACAACTTCTTTGGAAGGAAGTATGGAAAATCCTCAAGGAACTCAAATTAGACCTCCCATTTGATCCTTCAATCCCACTACTAGGCATCTATCCAGAAGAAAAAATTCATTTTATCATAAGGACATTTGTGCTAGATTATTTATCACAGCTTGATTTATAATTGCCAAAATGGGGAAAAACCTAAATGCTCACTAACCCAGGAATGGATTAACAAGATGTGGTATATGTATACCATAGAATACTATTCAGCATTTTAAAAGCTAGAGACCTTACATGTTTTGTATTAATCAGAAATGTATTCTCCTTAGTAAAGTATCAGAAGACTGGAGAAGCAAGAATCCAATGTACTCAATTCTGATATGAAGTCAGTAGATGATCTAATATACATAAGAAAAAATTCTAATCAATTCAAGGTGGCGGGTGGGGGAAAGAGGGAGTGGGGACAGGGGAGGAAGGAAGGGGATAGGTGTGTTCCCACTTAATGGACATAATGTATGAAATATCTCTTGGGTGCTGGACACAATTATAAGAGGGATTCTACCTAAGAACATTGTAACCTAGTTTTTTATAACCTCAAATTAAGCTGAAATAATAATAAAAAACAAAGAAACATTTATTGCTCAAGTTCTAGAGGCTGGCAAATCCATGAACTAGGCACCTGCAGATTTGGTATCTAGGGAAGGCTCACTCTTTAGTTTGTAGATGGTGCCTTCTTGCTGTAACCTTGTTTGGTGGAAGAGGCTAACAAACTCCCTTGGGCACTAAAACCGCTCAAAAGAGCTCTGCTCTGATGACCTTCCGAAGACCCTACCTCTTAATGCTATCAGATTAGAAATTAGGTTTCAACACATGACTTTTAGGGGACACAAACATTCAGACATTCAGCATATGACCTTTCACGTCCACCAAATGGTGCAGAACTCAATAATGTTGGTGCTCTACACAAATCTGTTTTAGTTTGGTTTTTCATATCTAACAAACAAAAGAGCAATGCATTGGAAGACTTATTGTGGTAGTCAAAGAATCTAAAGGAAGGCTCAAGAGCTCGTCTTCAGAAAGAACAGGAACCAAAGTAGCTGGGAGGATCAAGGGAGCACGATCAAATAGATGAACAGACATCCAAAAGGATGAATGATCTCCAGCTGTTTCTGCCTTTGAGTTACTTCCCTCAAGCTCAAATTTCAAAAGAGAAATGTGTGAATGGCCTAATTTTGTCACTGAAAGGCTGGTCACATACCTAGGACAAGGACTTTGGCTAACAGTCATTCCCTCAAAATTCAGTAGAGAAGGGGGATAGTATTTCAAAGTAAAATTGGGGCACTGCTATTAGACTCTTGGACTCCAGGCAAATGAAAACAGTGGATGTCTATTTTACTCTTAGAAAGGAAAAAGAAGGGTAGCACCGGTGGCTCAAAGGAGTAGGGCACTGGTCCCATATGTGGAAGGTGGTGGGTTCAAGCCCAGCCCTGGCCAAAAAAAAAGGCAAAACATGTATTCTTTTCAACTTGCTTTTGTGTCTCCTGTCTTAAGAAGGATGAAACTGCTTATTCATTTTTCTGTGAGTCTTCTCTTAAATAACTGGGCTTAAGCGAAGTTACTCACAAGGTCAGATTTGTGAAAGCGGAATGGAACAGATTAGAGCTCATCCTAGGTCAGTTTTGCTGTTCTTGCTTTGTATTTTGAAGTTCACTATATAATTAAGACTACTGAGAATTTATGTTTAAAAATTAATATAATTAAGATGTAGAAACAGTGAGGTTTAATGTTAAGTGGAGAAAATACTTAGCAAGTTAAATAACATAAGTTGTCCAAGATGGGAGATAAATTAGGAGTGATATAGATAGGATTTTTGTGTATTAGTTTCTCTTTTTAATAGAAAACTCTAAAAAGTTACAAAATTATGTTCCTTGGCTGGGTGCAGTGGTTCATGTCTATAATCCTAGCACTTTGGGAAGCTGAGGCAGGAGAATTGCTTGAAGTCAGGAGTTCAAGACCACTCTGAGCAAGATTAAGACCCCATTTCTACTAAAATTAGAAAAATTAGCTGGGTGTGGTGGTATATACTTGTAGGCCCAGGTACTTGGGAGGTGAAGACAGGAGAATCCCTTGAGCCCAGGATTTTAAGATTGCAGTTACCAATGATGACACCATTATACTGCAAAAGAGCAAGACTCTGTCTCAAAAAATAAAATAATTAAAGAGTTTCTTCATTTTCCATATAGAAACTATATTTTCATATACAAAACCCACATTGAAGCTCAATTGCTCATTCATTTATGCAGCAAACATTTATTAAGGGCTTGCCATGTGCCGTAGTGGTGTATGATCTGGAGATCTCCAAGGAGATATTAAAGGAACCTGATCTTTCACTATGTAATATAGATAATAAACTATTATAGGAGTGACAAGTGGGGCTATGCTTGGTTTTTTTTCCCATGAAAATACACAATTTATTGACTAATACAATATTCCAGGTCGTGTTTAAAAGTTTTATAAAAAAAAGTCTAAATGAGGGACGCTGCGCCTGTAGCTCAGTGGTTAGGGCACCAGCCACATATACTGGGGCTGGTGGGTTTACAACTGGCCTGGAGCCTGCCAAACAACAATGACATCTACAACAACAACAACAATAACAAAACAGCTGGGTGTTGTGGGGGTGCCTGTAGTCCCAGCTACTTGGGAGGTTGAGGCAAGAGAATTACTTAAGCCCAAGAGTTTGAGGTTGCTGTGAGCTGTGATGTCACAGCACTCTACTAGGGGTGAAATAATGAACTCTGTCTCCCCCCCCAAAAAAAAAGTATAAATGAAATTTTAAAGCCATGGCTACAAAATCACAATGCTCTTTTTTGTAATCATTTAATAAAATTTATTCATCTCACAAAAGAAAACATAAAACATATACGTGTATATTTCTCGGGATCTTTTTCTTAAATAATTTTTATCTCTAGTGCACATCATAGTACTTAAAACAGAATAAACTCAAACATATATGGTTGAGTAGATGATTAAATAAATGGGGGGAGCAGTCAACTTTCCCATCAAAAGACTAATGGGGTTAGGAGCACGGAGAATAATAAGAAGGGGCAGGTTTGGAGTTGTTTAATTCTTCCTCAACAAAATGCCCAAAGGAATAGCTAGAGTTCCCATGGCCCAGGTTGAGGACTGACTTCCCTTCTAATGGTTCCATCAGGTGTCTGCCCTCAGATAGACACATAAGTTGGTTTTCCTGCCTCCAATATAGGACTTCAGGGGTGGACATGCTCTGCTGACTCCTCGTATAAGGTTGTTGTTGTTGTTTTGTGACCGGGGACACCGGTTGCCTATATAGCCACTAAAAAAATTTCAGTGTTTCTGTGCTTCAGTGTTTCTGTGGGTAAAAAAGATGAAGAAATGAGAATTGGGAAATGACCATTTTCCTACATTGAGCAGTAAGATGTTGTGCATTCTTCTGTAACAGCTATTTGCTTCACGTATATTTGGAAACAACTCACCTCTAAAGAAATAAGGGGAAGAAGTGCGTAGAAGTCACGCATCTTCAACAGAGACCTCCTTCTCGCCATACTGAGAGGAGTCCACGGGTATCTGAGCATAAATCAAAAAAAGTGCTTGACACACCAGCTGGGCAGAGTCTTAGGAAGCACAAAAACACTAACATTCCCTGATGTAATTTCTAAATGCAAAACAAACAAACAAACAAATCTGTGATTTGTCCTGGGTTTCCTCTTTTTGTGGGTATGTTGCATTTGTTTACGTATCTCCGTGACAAATATTTCTCTCGCCTCAATATACTTGGTCTTTCTTTATTTCTTGTCATTGCTGGATCTAACTTGTTCTATTTTCCTTTCCAAGGGATATCATAACTTATAAAAGAATAAAGCAAGGCATGAAAATCAAAAAGATTAACTTGAATGCCAGTTATGCTGCTTAATATCTAGGTAACTTTCAACAAAGTACCTCTCTGAGCCACAGTTTCTGTGCTGTTCAGTGATATTTCCATTTCTCCTTCTAGGTAAATGGTGGAATTGTATTCCTGGTTCCTTTGTTATTAGGAAGGGTCATGCACTTGCTTTGCCAATGGAATGAGAGTAGAAGTAGACTTACATCATTCCTGGAAGAAGACCTCTTGCCTTTCCCCGTGAAAAGTGGTAGAGACTCTATCAGCCCGGGCCTGAGTGAGGGCAACACGGAACAGAGTTCCTACCAACCTAATGCATATGGAGCATGACCAAGAGATAATCTTCCATTGTTTGAAGTCATTATGATTTTGAGATTATCTCAACAAGAAATAGCCCATCTTACCTGGTGATTCCTGGTATGAAAAACAAGTATACTAAGATTTACCGAAGAGTTTTTGGAGTGAGGATTATTAACTCACAGTGGGAGGTTAAAAGGCAGTTTATTACTATTACCCTTATTCTCATAGAATACTCAATTTCTTTCCTTCATTTCCCCACTCTCCTACCTTCCCTCTTTTCCTATAGCCTCTGTGAAACACTGTGGTTCCACTGTGGTCTAACTCCCGATACCTGTTTTTTTTTAATCTTTTTCCCCCAAGTGAAAACAAAAATTTTAGAGTCCAAAGGGACTTCACTTCTCTAACAATCTGCAGAAAGAGACCTTCAACTTCACTCTCCAGCTGTCAAGCATAGAGAGCTCGACACCCTGAACGTCATCAGAACAAGTTGAACACCCCTCTGAGAACTGTCACTAGGCATTTCCGATGTTTAGCTGTTGGCACCCATTTCCTAACCACACCAAATCACCTCTGGCCTCAAAGAGACCTAGATCACTCGGCTGCTTCTACTTCACCTGTCCCATCCACATTCTGGACACTTCCCTTCCCTTACACTCTATAGTTAACTCTAGCACACCTTCCTATCCTTGTACCTTTCTCTTTTTAACCCTTCTAAACATCCCTATTTCTCCCTCAACATTTCACTGAACCATCCAGAAAATCACAGTTCCTGGAAACCTCACCAAATGATTTCTCTTTTCCTGCTCCTGAGCTAAAGGCCAGTTGTGAAGGACAGTGAACTTTACAGCCCCCTGACTACATGCTGTGTGATTATCTGAAATGGAAATACAGTCATTGACTTTTCTGGAGCAGTTGGCACTGGTGTTCACCCTTACTTAGAAACCCTTTCTTGCACAGCTTCTGGCTCTCCTCCTGGCCATACCCTACTTCTCCTTTTAATGGTTTACCTTTCTCTGCATTCCCCATTTAACAGGCAATCTCCAGAGTTTTGTCTTTGTGTCTCTTCTCTTTTTTATTTACATACTTTCTCTGGAGGACTCTCATCCATCCTCATGGCTTCCATGACCTTTAAAATGCAGATGCCTGCCAAATGGCTTTCACCAGCACCAACTTCTCTCCAGAGTCTAGAAGTAAATATGCAATGTCTCACTGGACATATGGAACTGGATGTCGTAGGCACCACTTCTCTACTGATCCCAAATCTGTACTATCTCTTGTGTTCTTTTTTTTCTTCTTCTTCTTTTCTTGTCCTGCTTTTACTGTTTTGTACCAGACTGCACAACCTAGAACAAAATTGCAATTATGCAGCTGTGTAAAAGAGGAGATAATGCTTAAATACAAATGGGAGGTTTTTTGTTTTTTTTTTTTAAAAACCCTTAAACACAAGTTGGGTCCTAAAAGCATCTGGACTCCATTTCTGCTTAGAATAGCTGTCTCACATGTAGTCTCATTCATCAATACATAGAATCAGGATGCCAATTGTTGAATATGATCATGAGGAATCCTTTTCTATCTTCCTTAGCTCTCTGCTGACATAATATGGCCAGGACAATGACAAGGGAATTTCACAGAGGTCAGTGGTCCACAGCAGCAAAGTCTGTGATTCTCTTGCTTCCCATTACTAGTAAGCAGACATACTTAGATGATTTTCTTCAGTTCCACATACAGTACCAGCCTGAAGCCTCTGAGAACTGAACCAATATCTCTGAGAACTGAACTATGTACTCTTGAGGAAGGCGTTGCCCCTTTCCTTTTTGAAAATCTTCCCCTAGCAATGAAGCCTTTCCTGGGACAATATGTTACTCTTTTGTACCCACACAGGATCAGAGGGAAGGAGAGTATACTGGCTACCACTATCACAGTCTGGATAATCATCTGTCCCACCACAATGTGGGGGTCTTGGGGTCACTCTTAGGGCAGGCCTCATCCTGCACAGCAGATGATGACACTCCACACAGAGACGCTGAGGGCCTAGATCCTGTCAGACCTGGTGATCTTCATTAGTCTTCCAGGCCTTCAAACTTGAACTCCAGTTCTGTGCCTTGCTTCCCCGCATTGGCCACCAGATTTCACCAGATTTCCAGCGAAATCCAGGGAGTAAATAAGGCAGAGGGAGGTAGCTGTGGCTGTACTACTAGAGGCCAGATTGCTGGCAAAATGCCTCCAGGACTGCAAACCCCTAGGAATACCTTTGTGCTCTCATCCTTGAAGGCAAAGTTGAGGGCTTGCATAAAGAAGCAGTTGGTGACATTGGCCAGGTTGTTGGGGATGAAGACAATGTAGTCTGCATACTTGTGTAAAGCTGTCAGCTGTGATCTGTTTACTGACCTGTTGGACTTGAAGCAGCAGCTTGACCCACTCCATTAAGGCCACGACCTTCTTGGAGATGGTGGCAGCAATGCTGCTGGCCAGGAAGTCCTCGGCAAAGGAGATGGGCTTGTTATGTCATAGCAGCAGAGTATGCAGCCGAGTGAGTGGACAGCTGGGAGGTTAATGCTACTGGCTCAACCCTGCCATCACCAGGACCCAGAGACCTACCCCTTCTATTCTTGATCTGGGTTAATGGCATCACCATTTACCTGTCTCCCAACTTAGAAAACCTGGCGTTGTTCTCACCTCCTTTCTCTCACCCCCACATAGAGTCAGCTGCCAAATCTTGCTACTTCTAATTTTAAATAGACATCATTTGATTCTGTCTCTCCCAAACCCTATGCTACTTGCTTAAAATAGGCCTTTATCATATCTTCTTCAGATTATTATTCCAACAGCCCTGTAATCTACTCCTGATACAGTTTTTCTCCACCATATTCTCCATACTGTTATTATAGTTACCCATTAATTCATTTTTCCATGTAAAAGCTTCTATTGGCTCTCCAAGCCCATGGGGGGGGGGGAGGTCCTACTCTCTAGCTTGCCTACAAAGCTTTTAACTCCTTAGCTGTAATCTAAAGCTCTACTTTGTTTCCTTTCCAACCTTCATGTTCTCTGCACCCATTCTAGGTTCTTTGTGCCTCATATGCTCATTACTTCCAGCATACAACCCTATACTTTCAGAATTCCATATACATTTTTTTCAAGTTATTCCTTTTTCTCCTCTCTACCCCCATTCACTTGAAAAATTTCCACATCTGTTAAAACAAAGTTACAGTAGCACCTCTTTGATGAGACTTTCCCAGATTTCCTTAGGCTACTGGGTGTTCCATTCCTTTTGCTTCCAGAACTCTTTATATTTCCTATAGATTTTACAATGTGGTTCTTAATTTTCTATTTACATGTTTGGATGCTTCTGACTATCAGAGAACTGGACAGAAGTTGTTGAGTAAATATTGGTGAATGAACGCAATGTTGTTTTCTTCCTAAGGTGTTTTTGGCATCCGTCTCTTCTTTTCTTTTCCTTTCTTCCTACTACATCCTTAAAATACAATCAACTCAAACTTAGATTTTAATGGTTTCTAAGCTGACTATCTACAGTAGTGATTTTCAACTGCTGTGCTGTGAGAGCACCTTTATAAAAAATCAATAATTAAATTATTTTCAACAGAAGTTAAAAGCCCAGTAATATTTTCTTTTTTTCACTCTTTTTGATAAACATAATTTAAGCATGCTGTGGAAGTTTAACTGTAGGTTCAAGTCTTCTGAGAGACAAAAAAAGTTCTAGAGCAGTGGTTCTCAACCTTCCTAATGCTGCGAGCCTTTAGTACAGTTCCCGTGGGTTGCGACCCACATGTTGAGAACCACTGTTTTAGAGCAACACCATTCAATAATGTAGCCATTAGTGACATGTGACTACTGAACATATGAAACTCCACTAACTCCAAATTGAAATAAGCTGTAAGTGTATATAATATTTAATATACACTTCATTTTGAAGACAATAATGTAAAAATCTCATTAACAATTTTCATATTACATACTGAAATAATATTTGAATACATTAAATTAAATATATTATTAAAATTAATTTTACCTGTTATTTTTTCTGTTTTTAAGTGAAGCTACAGGACATCCATCTTACAGGTCCTTTCTTGGTGGTGAATTTGTATTCTAGAATTTTTGGAGGGAGGGGGAATATTAAAAAAAAAGATGTTTGTTAACTGGTTACTGCTGGACTAACTTTCCTAAAAGATCCTTTTAATTCTGCTACTATCCTACTTAAAGAATCTACACATTTTCTACTGTCAAATGCATCAAGGCCAGACCACTTTGTCTGGCTTCCAAGTCTTCCCTGTCATACCTGATTTATCCAGCCTTGTCTGTCAGTCCATCCTAAGCAGTGTCTCTGTGTTCCACTCTGTTTTCCAGGCTACTCCAAGTCTTTATGTTTTGTGCATGCTGTGGTTCCTTAGTATCTCTCTTCTCAGCCCCCATCTGGTTCAAGCCTATCTTCAGGACATGGCCATAAATTCCATCTCCCATGTGATTATTTTTTGGTTTATTGGGACACATCCTGATACTTCCCTAGTTATTGTTTGCGAAACCTAGGCAGTACAGGCTCTAATTTGTCTGATTACTAAGCATATTCATTGCCACATCCATTTAATCTAATTCCACAAACAGTTTTTGAGCCCTGGTGCAAGTACAGGGGTAGATAGGCACGAGGGTTACTTTTATGCAGGGCCCATGGCTAGAAATCGTCCTTACAAAAAAGTGTAAGAAACACACTTCCGCTCATCTCAGCATTTGCCCCACCACAGGTAAGGGCTGTGTTTATTCTGGCATTGTTTATTCTGCTTGCATTAGTCCCAAATTAGATCTTGCTAATAATCCACAACATGCCACATCATTCAAACTGTCTCAGCCGGATTCAAACTCATGAACCTGGATTAGGGAGCAAGAGTGTCACCTTTTCTTCTTCTTCTTCTTTTTTTTCTCTTGCAGGTAGGATCACTGTTCATGCAGCTTCTTGTTACAGCAACACCACCTAGTATTCGGCTTCCTGGTCAGGATTTCCTCTTTATGGCACGGTTTATTGCCTGAGTCTGGAGCCAGACTGCTTCAGATTTGAATCTCAGTCCCTCCTCTAAGTAGCTCAGTGAGCTGTGCAAGTTACTCAACTCCTCAAGGCCTCACTTTTCTCATCTGTGTAAAGAAGACAACAATATCACAGGGTTGTGGTAAGGGTTAAACGAGCTAACAGTTCATGGCGCAGAATACTTAAAAAATAAATGTCAACCTCAATACCTGCACCACCAAAAAAATGTAAGAGACTGTTTTTCCTATTTCATTCCATGCGTGTCTCCAGCTTCTACAATAGTGCCAGTTTCAAAACTGCAGGCGAATGGCCTCGAATGAATAAATGAATCCACCCAAACTCTTATTATTTCTGCATCTCCAATTTTGTACCAGCAAAGGCAAGGATAAAAGTGAAAAGTAGCCTCCTCATAAAAGGTCTTCCCCTACCGGGTTTTACTCAAGGACGGCTGGATTTTACTCAAAGCTGTCAAGGACAATCACATCTCAAATGGGGGAAACCCACGTTGGGTAGTGCCACATACTGTTTCTGGAATCACCTTGGGCAACTGCCCTCCTGCAAACACACCCGGCTCTGCGGGGTCTGGGTGTTCGGCGCATGCGCAGCGCGCCGCCCGCCCGGGCTGCTTCCTCCGCGCCGCCCGGAAGCCTGGGCTCTGGCCCCTCCCCCCCGCCGGCTCTAGCGGTGCGTGAGGGCGGCCCGGCGAGGAGGCGGGACACGTCGGCGCCTCTGCCGCCGCCCCTCCTCCTGTTCCAGCTGCCGCCGCGGCCGCCTCTTCCTGGGCTGAGTCCGCCCGCGGTCCCGGCGGCGCCAGGTGCGTTCACCTCACCCGGCTGCTGCCCGCGTCCGCCGCCGCCGCCGCCGCCCCGGGCTTCCCGTCCTGCTGCCGAGATGGCGACGCGCTCCTGCCGGGAAAAGTCTCAGAAGCTGAACGAGCAGCACCAGCTCATCCTGTCCAAGCTGCTGAGGGAGGAGGACAACAAGTACTGCGCGGACTGCGAGGCCAAAGGTAGCGCGGACGTCGCCGCCGCCGCCCCTGGTCGGGCCCTCCCGCGACCAGTGACCTTCCCGCCGCTGCGGCGCTCAGGGCCCGAGCCGACGCCTCGGCTGCGTCTGCCGGCCCCGGCGCCGGCGGGAGGGCGGGGGTCTGGGCGGACGGGCGCGGGGCTCCTTCCAGCCTCCTGCTCCTGCCGACCCCGCGCTGAGCGGGGACCTTAGGGTTAAAGAGTTGCCTCCTAGCTCAGTTCGCGGCTCCTGTGTAGGTGGGGCCACTTCAGGTCCCGTCCTCTGTCCTGCTGTGCGGTGATGTCCTCGCTCTCGGGGCTCTCGGGGCTCCGATGCTCGTTCTCCCAGATGGAGCCCTACCTGCCTGTCGTCCTGACAGCTCTTGTACCGGGCTCCTGATGGTTTTCGATGGGTTGCACTTTTACTGAAGGTCTTCATCGGTGGTAGTAGCAGCAGTAGTAGTATCGCTTGTTAGTTTGGCTATTAGCCAGAATGAAGAGGCATTGCATTCCTTGAGTTTCTTGGGGGATAGTGGGCACCTGCTCCTGAAGATTTTAGTAATTAGATTCTGTCTGAGCTGCTAGTTTGGGAGAATAGGTGGATACTGGTTTGCGTACCTCATAAATGTAAGGGGCATTTTAAAGAGCCAGAAACGGAAAAGACCTAATTTTAGTTCGTTCAGTTAGAGGGCTTCTGCCTTTGCAACTATTTTTAGCTGATATGTTTTGTATTTGGAGGTCTGATTTATATGTATTTAATGTCTTGTGAGTAATCTCATGGGAAAAACGCTTCTGATTTTTTAAAACAAACGTCTCATGTAGTTAAGTGATTTGGCTTATTTTTAATTGGTTTATTTTATAATTTGGTGAGAAAAGATAGTTCTTCAAAGGAGACAGTCTGTCTTTGGGAATGTCATGTAAGATTTCTGTGTTATTTGACCTAGACTTTTCCTGAAGCTGTATTGTTCTTTTTCAATACTTCATAAACGAGTCACATTTCTGTAGGCTGATAATACTTGATTAGACAGAGCCGCACAGCATCAGCAAGTTACTTCACTGTCATAGCAGGGACTGGATTACTGGAAGAATTATGTGGGAATGCTGTAACACTAGATCATTTTATGAAGCACTTTTCAATGTAGTAATTTGAAAGTTAATCCTATTACCTTTTAGGTGATGAGTTTAAAAAAATTGTATGCCTAATTCTTGTAGTAATATTTGTTTGCTTGATACTTGATTGCATGTGATTATTTGGGAGTACTGTACTATATTGAAGCTCATTTACTTGCTCCTCACTGCTCTAGGAAAACACTGAAAAATGGGCCTTTAAAAGGCCAGGAGAAAAAAGGAACTGAAGTATATGGTACACACTTTGTCATACCCAGTAGTAAATTAACATGATTAAGTGGAGATACTGGTAAATATTAAATTCATTAAAAATTGAATAATAGGTTCAAAATTAACCTTTCCTTTTGTATAGAAATAATCAGAAATAATTTTTGCTCGTTTGTGTCTCCAAAAAAGTATTTTATAATATCAGATTTTCGCTAATGCTTCTTCAAATAATATAGGTTTTAAAAAATCATCATTAGCTATGTTAGCAAGTGTTTATTTGGTTCTTTTGGGGTGAGAAGAGAATCATATACATCTTAAATTAGAATGACAAGTTTTACTTCTCACATGAAGAATAGGAAGTAGTCGGTTTTCTCACTGTTTGTATTACCACTGAAGTCAATAGATATATACTGAATGAATATCTTTTGTAGTTTGGTTTTGTTTGGTCTTTTTTGTTGTTGTTGGTTTATTTGTTTTTGAGAAGCAGAGGAAGTAGAAGAAAAGAGAGTAGTACCAAGAGTTCAAGGGTGCAACCTGAAGGGCATGAACTCCGCAGTCATGATTTAGAAGGATTATTTTTTCCTGTTGCTGCTAAATGTAGAATAATGCTAAAATTTTGCAAATTATTTCATTGTTTTATCTTGATCATTCAGGGAAAAGAAAGTCACAGGTAAGGCCACTATCTGATTTACTTAGACTATAGTTATAATTGAAAAAATTGACATGATTGAGTAATTGGTAGATTTAAATATTTTTGCAAAGCTTTGGAGTCTTTGGTATAATAGAAACCCATTATGGAGCACTTTTATAGTAGAATTCTTGGTTTATTACATGATTTTTGATCCATTGTTATATATGTCAAATGACTAGAAAATGTAGGTAGTGAAGCTCTGATTGTAAGTGCTTTTGAAAGATTAAGGGTCTTAACTTTTACAGGTCAGTTATTACCAGGTTCCATTCTGTATATGGACTGATGTTTTTTCACTGTGTAATAAATTGCCTCTGGCTTTTTATGTACCCTTTTTTTTTTTTTTTTGAGACAGAGCCTCAAGCTGTCACCCTGGATAGAGTGCTGTGGCATCACAGCTCACAGCAACCTCTAATTCCTGGGCTCAGGAAAGTTTCTTGCCTCCCCCTCCCAAGTAGATGAGACTACCGGTGCCCGCCACAATGCCCGGCCAATTTTTGGTTGCAGCCGACATTGTTGTTTGCCGGGACCGGGCTGGATTCGAACCCGCCAGCTCAGGTGTACATGGCTGGTGCCTTAACCTGTTGAACTAGAGGCGCCAAGCCTTTGTACCCTATTTTTAAGTTATTTCTTAGTTAATTCAATGTTTTTTTTTTCTTTCAAAAACTGTTTCTCCTGCTGTCTTTGAGAAGGTATAACAAAACAAAAGCCTTGGATTTGAGACTGCTGTGTTCTGTTGTCTTACAATAGTTGGCTTAGATTTATCAATTGGGTTTTGACCTTTTCTTTTTTCTTCTTCCTTTTTTTAGACACAGAGTTTCACTTTATCACCCTCAGTAGAGTGCCACAGCTCACAGCAACCTTCAACTCATGGGCTTAGGTGATTCTTTGCATCAGCTTCCCGAGTAGCTGGGACTACAGGTGCCCACCACAACGCCTTGCCATTTTTGTTGTTGTTGCAGTTTGGCTGGGGCCGGGTTCGAACACCGTTGGTATATGGGGCCAGTGCCCTACCTACTGAGCAACAGGCGCTGCCCGGGTTTTGACATTTTCTTATTGAGTCACCATTTTGTTTCCTGAATTGACAGTATTTAGGAAGTAAGGAAGAAGGAAAAGATGGCATAGGTGCCAGTTTTCTGCTCTTGATCCTATTCTTAACCAAATCTGTTGAGAAACTGGAGAATAAGAACAGGCAGATGGAACTGCTCCTCTTCTTCCCTGGCCATGTTCGTGACTCCGTGGGAGCATTAAAGCAGCTGTTGTTGGTTATTAGTTGGTGACATGTTAGGGAGCAGTGAAGATTGAGTGTTGTAGCCAACTTTAAGTTTAGTTTTCAATATTTAAAAGCTTCATCACAGGGAAAAGTGGCTCTGATTTTGAATATGTTTAAACTGTCATGAAAGTTAGTCTCTTGCCCAGTAAATTATGGGATAATCAGAAACAAGGTTTTTGAACCCTAGAGATTGCCTTGTTCAGCCTGTCTGGTATTGAGAGACTAAGCTCCTTGCTCAGAACAGTCATTCTACATATCTTGACTTGATACTGTTTGTTAAGTACTGTATTAAGTTATGGGGCTAAAAAAATTTGTAAGACCTATTTAGTAGGTTCTATTTTTGCCAAAAAAAAAAAAAAAACAAACAAAAACTAAAACAATGTGCTAAGTGTTGTAATAGTGGTTTTAAGAAAGACTTCCCTCTTATTTTGGACAATTTCCCTTGTACCCTGACTTTTGCCCATTCGTGGTCTTTACAGTTCCTAGAATGCGGCTTCAAGGCCTTTGCATGTGCTGTACCTTCTGCCTAGGAAATTCTTAACACTGTTTGCCTAATCAGCTTTACTTATCTTCCAATTTCTGCTAAAGTGTGTTTTCAAGGAACATGATTCTCCTTGATCTTTGCAGATTAGGTTAGGCTTCCATTTATACCTGTAAGACAGCAGCACCCTGATCTTTTATTGCACTTATCACAATTGTAATTAAACCAGTGTGGGTAATTGTTAGGTACTCTATATCCCTGTTAGATTATAGCTGCAAGAGAGAAGAGATCTTGCTTATCTTGCTTAGGGTAGTGCCCCTAGCTCTCAGTACAGGTGGTTGGTAAATGTAACTTAGCAGATCTTTTGAATGAGTGTATGAATGAGCACAAAGTCCCTGGCAGGCAGCAGAATGTATGAAAGGGAGTGCACCTGTGAAAGAGTGTGACATGTGGAGTGACCCTGTTGGGAAAGAGTCATAGAAAGTAGCATTTGAGCTAGGCTTTGAAGAATCTTGCTACATGGAGAAGTTAAAGGACATAGCTGCACACATTAAAGTACAGGTATGTAAAAAAACAGAAGCAGTTTCCATTTGGCCTTTATTGGATAAACTTTCTTGCATGTGATCAGATTTGGTAGTGGCAAATTAGAGGAAGAACTGGGATGGTAAGAGATTGCAGGCAAGTCTTGAGTTAACAGGAGTCTAAGGAAGAGTGTAAGAGGACCTAAACTCATGTCATGTTAGTGTGTCAGACGGGGTGTAGAGCAGAAACAGACCCAGGGTAGCTACTTTTTTTTTCCTTTTTTTTTAAGCTGCGAGGAGTTTAAGGGATCAGGTACTTAGAAAGTCATCTGAAGGGATAGACAAGGGAACGGGGAGCAACTTCTGGACTTGTGGCCTTCAGGTTGCACATACAGCTGCTGCCTTCACTGCCTCAGTTCCATAGCTGCTTCTCATCAGTGAAATGGGTGCATCGAATAGGGGAACAAGGACTGTGGTGCTGCACGCACAGTGGTTACTGTGTCTAGCAGACAATTTTTTATCAGTTGCTCCCTCTTTAGGATTATGGTTTCTGCCACACTTGTGCTTTTCATGTGCACATATTTGGCAGAACCTAATTTATGTGCAACACCTTGTCTTGGGGAAGTGCTAAAGCTTTCTGATTATTCAAAAGGTAGAAATATGTAGAGGCCATTTGGTTTTAAGAGCCAATCAGTGAGTTCACATTTTTCAATGAGTGTTTGATATTTTAGAGTTGTTATATGTGTGTAAACCCATTTTAAAGTGTAGTAATTCCTACTAAAATGTAAAGTTCATCTTGGGGAACTGGTATTTATGATGATATTGATGCTTATATAGGATAAATTCACATAAACAGAAGTCTGTAATTTCCCTAAAGAAATTTGGCAATCTAAAAGTTCCCTCACAATGCTTCAGTCTGATGGGTCAGATCTTGTGATTCTGCTGATCATCCATGATGACTGTGTGCAGAGCTCTGGCGTCAGAGCTGTATTGGAAACCATGGGTCTCTTTCTGAGTTGTTGGTTAAAAAACCTGGGCTCTCTGTTGTCCTTTCTTTCCAATTTTTCTTCTTTGTCTTTTTTTTAAGATTAAAATATTCTTTCATTGAGTGACTTCATTAAGGAGACTTACATCTCTTTAATTTGTGCTGTGATATACACACACACACACATACACATAGATAGGTAAACACATATACACAGAAATAAATCTTTGACTTATAATGCACTTGAACTTATGTTCTCTGTAAGGCAAAGTGAAATATTTGATATGCTAATTATATCTTTTATATACTCAATCCTTTTGTCTTACTTCTGATGCTACTATTATTACTTTTCTTTTCTCTGGATAGAGTCAGGCCATTTTTTTTCCTTTCTCAAATTTCTTGATGGGAGATGGTCAAGGATACTGGAGGCCATTTTTTTTTTTTTTTATTAAATCATGCCTGTGTTCCTTAATTGGAGGCCATTTTATTTAAGTTGCTATAATTATTATCAGGAGGGTTGACTGCCTTCCATTTTGATTATTGTGATTTGATAGACACATAGTTTTCTTGGTAAGTCATTATTTTCTGGGCACTACAAAGATTAATTAACCATGTTGTATACTGTTGTTTGTGCAAAAAATTTTGAGTATGGTGCACAAGCTGATTAGAGAAGTCAATAGACATGGAACAGTTATCAGTTAATTTCTAATCTGTGTTTACACTGGTAGATCCTTTAGAAGTTTAGGAGATAGAGTAGTTCGTTGTGACCTGGAGAATGTTTCAAACAAAAAAAAAGTGAGTAATAACATTGCATATATACACATAAATTACATACAGTGTTTTCTTCTTGCCAGGGATGATGTGAATAGTTTGCATATACTAACTCATTTAATCCTCACAACAATCTTTTGAAGTAGGCAATGTTATTCTATTTGACAAATGAGGAAATAGGCAAACAGGACTTAAGTAACTTTCCCAGTGCAATACAGGTAGGAAGTAGTGGCTCTAAGAATCATGAGTCAAGTTTTGGGTGACTTCTATATTTTAGGCATTTTTTGGGGAGCTGGGGATTCAAGTGGGAAGCAGGTAGATAAGGTCAATGCTTAAAGAATCATAGGTCTATTGATGTGCAGAAAAAAGTTAACAAAGCAGGCCTAATGGCTCATGGCTGGCATCAGGGAACTTGAATTTGGGAATGGTCCCACCACCCTAAGTGTTAAGAGGTTGTCATTATGTCATTATGCTTGTTTATATAAATAATGTGGTTTATGCTCAATACCTGCTTTCCTCCTGGATGTCTGGAATTTGCATTTTGCCAGGAAGAGTTATCTATATGACCAGCACCTGCTACCCCCATAAAAACTTTAGGCATTGAGTCCCTAATGAGCTTCCCTGGTTGTCATAATTACACATGTGTTGTTACAGCTCACCGCTGGGAGAATTTAGTGTGTTTAGTGCAGCCCCCACTGGAAGGGAATACCTGAATGCTTGGACTTTGCTCCATGTGCCTGTTCCAATTTCTAATTGAGTTTTGATACTGTTTTGCTATAATAAATCATAACCATAAGTACAACTATGTGTTGAGTATTAGCAAATTGTTGAACATGAGGGTGATGTTGGGGACTTTTTCATATAATTGGTAATATATATTTCCTCCCAATATATTGTATAGGATACTTTGGAGTATATCTCTGCTATCTACTAGCCTGCTAACTAGTAAGAGTACAACCATAACGGGTATGAATGTCAGAGGCTCCTGTAACCTGGAGAAATTCTAGTTTTACTGAGATAACAAGATGGGAATCCAGACTGTGGAGTCAAGATTTGAGCCCAGAAGACCTAGTGTCTATGCTATTAACCATGTTTTGATGGTGTGATGGATAAACCATGTTCACTGTTGAAATTTTGTGATGTTAGAAGTGTTGTTGGAAAACTCCACCTTTAATCAATTAAGGTTTTTCTTAGTAAAACTATTGCCAGATGTGTTCACAAATGGAAAATATCATCATTTTGATTTATTTGTTTGCATTTAATAGTAGAAACACAATGACTTCAAAATACCAATTTAAACAAATTAGAATTTTTGCCTTGTTACTAAACTTTATTTTAGAAACTGAAGGAGCCCACAGACAAGTACTTTGATGTTTAATTAATTAAATAATTTTATTATAGCTTCTTTGTTTTCTATTTTTGTAGTTATGTCTTAGGGTCAGATATTCTTCATCTGCCTGGGCTTGTTTTTAATTGGAGAAACAACATGGAAGAATTGAAAGTGCAGGTGAAGCTGGTACAGTTAGGATTCAGTCTAAGCTCTGGCTCTAACTTGCTTAGTGACTAATTGTCTCTATCCTTTTTGATCCTTATGCAAGCATTCATTTCATCTCTATTGTGCCCATGTTCTTTCTAGAATCCCATATCTCATGCCACTTCTGTGTTACATTTACTATTAATTTAATTACATTATTGAGGGTTTTTTTTTTTTTAAGTTCTTATTGAAGTTTGGATCATCATCAGACTTTTATACTTTTTAAAGCTTTATGCTTATGATTTTGGTCTTGCTGAGCAAATTTACTTGGAATTATTTTAAGCCATATAGTAATATTCTTCATAGGTTGAGTAGTCCTTCTGTATGAAACTTTTTCACAATAATGCTTTCTTGGAGTAATTAGGGTAAAATCAAAGAGATCACCACCTTCTTGAGTCAACTGCTGAAGCCAAGACCTCCTTTTATTCATCATTTTAAAGAAAAGACCTATATAAGTCTACTAAATTTACACTCACCCATGTACATTTATCAGTGTCAGTATTTCCTACCTACGTAGATCTGTGTTTAATCCTGAGTGGCATTTAGCTACAGTATGTAGAAATAATTTTTTTTTTTTTTTTTTTTTTTTGAGACAGAGTCTCAAGCTGTTACCCTGGGTAGGGTGCAATGGCATCGCAGCTCACAGCAACTTCAAACTCTTGGGCTAAAGCGATTCTCTTGCCTCAGCCTCCCAATTATCTGGGATTATAGGCACCTGCCACAACGTCTGGCTATTTTTTTGTTGTAGTTGTCATTGTTGCTTAGCTGACCCTGGCTGGGTTTGAACCCGCCAGCCTCGGTGTATGTGCCTGGCGCCGTAACCACTGTGCTAAGGACGCTGAGCCAAGTAGAAATAATTTTTTAAATTATCTCACTTAATATAGAGCTTCAGGCAGTATTAGAAACATGCTAATTTTATGTTCACATGTAGTTCAAATGATAAATGTGACACCCTTGAGGGTCCAAAGGTAAGATAATTCAAAGCTTTTGAGTAATCTTTCATTTTCTTTGTCACCCCGGCCCCTCAAGAGTTTTTGGCCTCCATTTTACAAGAGATGCAAGTGATTACTTGTAGAGTGATTGATGATAGACCTTCAGATGTCTGTCATTGATCTTTTTTGTTAAGGGTGTAAAAAGGACCAGTGATCAGCTCAACTCCAAACTTAAGAAAGTAAAGGGAATTCTGTGGGAAATTCTATTTGGGATAACTTTATCTTCCAATGTAGGAACATTCACAGAAAATAATTGTTCTCTATGTTCATGCATTTCTGTTCTTGAAAATTGCCTTTGTTATATGGGTGCATGATGTCAAAATACTAGCAGAAGTATGTTTATTGCGGTGAAATGATCATTTCCTATTGCCACTATACAAAATTTCTACAAATTTGGTAGCTTAAAACAATACAGAGTTATTATCTGACAGTTTTGGAAGTCAGAGTCCAAAATGAACCTTACTGAGCTTAAAGCAAGTTGTTAGTGGGTCTTTTGGAGGCTCTTGGGGAGATTCTGTTTTTTTTTTTTGGTAGAGACAGAGTCTCACTTTATCGCCCTGGGTAGAGTGCCATGGCGTCACACTGCTCACAGCAACCTCCAGCTCTTGGGCTTAAGCGATTCTCTTGCCTCAGCCTCCCGAGTAGCTGGA
>CAUYON010180842.1:0-18918 GCA_963573935.1 Arctocebus calabarensis
AATCAGACAAAAACTTAATAACTAGGATCTATACAGAACTTCAATTAATCCACAGGAAAAACACCAACAATCCCATACATCAATGGGAAAGAGAGATAAACAGAACCTCCTCTAAAGAAGAGAGACAAATGGCTAGCAAACACATGAAAAAATGCTCATCATCCCCAATTATTAGAGACATGCAAATTTAAAATACCCTGAGATAACATCTAACCCCAGAGAGAATAGCCCATATCACAAAATCTCAAAACTGGAGATGCTGGCACAGATGTGGAGATAAAGGAACATTTTTACACTGCTAGTGGGACTACAAACTAATACAACCTTTTTGGAAGGAAGTATGGAGAAACATGATAGAACTCAACCTAGACCTCCCATTTGATCCTGCAATCCCATTACTGCATCTATCCAGAAGGAAAATAAACCTTTTATTATAAAGACACTTGTACTAGACTGTTTATTGCAACTCAATTTACAATCACTAAAATGTGGAAACAGCCTAAATGCCCCTCAACCCAAGGAATGGATTGGCAAGCTGTGGTATATGTATACCATGGAATACTATTCAGCCATTAAAAAAATGGAGATTTTTGCAGCATTTGTATTAATTTGGATGGAGATGGAAAACACTATTCTTATTGAAGCATCATAGGAATAGAGAAGCATGAATCCTAAGTATTCAACTTTGATATGAGAATATTAATGACAATGACACAGTGGGACATGAGGGAAGGGGAGAGCAGACAGAGAAAGAGGGAGGGGGTGAGGGGAAAAAAAAGAAAATAGTGACTAATTTTCACATAAATTGGACTTAATTTTGACCATAGTACATTACTTGAAAATTAATCCCTAATTAAACTTGTTAATATGTTATTTAGGATATTGCATCCTCATGTATAAGTTAAATAAGTTTTTAATTTTCCTTTATAATAATATTTTTTTAACAATTTTAATATCAGGTGTATCCAGATGAAGTAGAATGATTTTGAAGTATTTCTTCTTTTTCTATTGTCTAAGATTTGGCATGATCTGTTTTTTGAAATTATCTTTATTTTTATTTATTAGTTATTTATTTTTTGAGACTTTGGGGAAAAAAATAAGAAGTTAACTGATGACTCCATACTGATCCTCAGAGTCCAAGCATTCTTTTTTTGCATATAAATACACTTTAATTTTAATTCTTGAGCTTATTTCTATAAACAGTGGTTAAATTATGAAAAATATTAAGTCTGACAACACTACTTTGATAAAATAAAAAAATTATCTTATAGCATAAACACATAATAGTTTTTATTATTTTTTTATTGTTTTTTATTTTTATTTCCCCCAACTTTTCAAATTATTAAATCATAGCTGTGTACATTAGTGCGATCAAGGAGTACAATGTGCTGGTCTCATACAATCTGAAATATTTTCATCAAACTGTTTAACATAGTCTTCATGGTATTTTCTCAGTTATTGTATGAAGACATTTGTATTCTGCATTTAATAAGATTTGCCTGTACCCTTCTAGATGCACCGTAGGTGTGCCCCACCAATTACCCCACCAATTATCCTCCTCTACCCCAACCTCCTCCCTCCCCTCCCTTCCCTTGCCAATTTCCCCATATTCTTGTGCTATAGTTGGGTTATAGCCTTCATATGAAAGCTATAAATTAGTTATAAATTAGCTTCATAGTAGAGCTGAGTACATTGGATACTTTTTCTTCCATTCTTGAGATACTTTGCTAAGAATATTTTCTAGCTCCAAGGGACATTTAAACCATGTAAACCTCATCCATATAAACATGAAAGAGGTAAAGTCTCCATCTTTCTTTAAGGCTGCATAATATTCCATAGTGTATATGTACCACAATTTATCAATCCATTCATGGGTCGATGGGCACTTGGGCTTCTTCCATGACTTAGCAATTAGGAATTGGGCTGCAATAAACATTCTGGTACAGATATCTTTGTAATAATGTGATTTTTGGTCTTTCTCTTCTCTCTCTCGGCTGGGTTCCCAGTTTTCAGCTTAATTGGGTAGTTTCTGGACGTTATCTCTCCTTTTGGACAGGAACCTCTTTCAGAAGCTGCTTGCAGTTGGCCATCTTGCCTCTGTTACAAAGAGCCTCTTGTTGCTATCCGTACTCAGTCCTCTTGCTCACCTGTGCACTGAACACTCCTCGGGCCATATCACTTTGTTTTGTGTTCTCTTCTCTTATCTCATAATAAATATATTAAGATTCTGAGATCTTCAAGAGCATGGATGAGATTTCACTCTGCAGAGAGACTCAGTCCTCTGTACCTCTTCTAGAGAGCCTCTGCCACAGCTTCTGATCAGATATGGTTTGCTACTTCTGATAGGATGTGGTCTGCTCCTTATGATCAGATGTGGCCTGCTCCTTCTGATCAGATGTGTTTCACTCATTCTGATCAGGTGTGGTCCACTCCTTCTGATCAGATGTGGTCCACTCATTCTGATCAGATGTAGCCTGCTCCTTCAGTCACCTGCAGTACTGCTCATGTGCCTTTCCCATGTCATGCTCATGTTCTGTTTTTCCTGCAGTTGGGTTTATACTTTCTTATCTTCCATCAGCCTCTTCACACCCAGACTACTTCTTACTCCTTGGTAGTGCTGAGAGTAGCACCTCGTGCTGATAAGTGTCTGCTTGACCTTCAATCAATCTTCTTCCCTTCCACAGAAAGATTCACTTGCTAGGGCTGTACCGTGGTTCATGTGTTTGCCTATTGATATTCCATCGTCCCTTGTATATCCAAGCTGGAAGGCATCTTGGTGATTATCTGATTCATCTCACCTCCTTTGCAACAGAAAAGGTCTTATAAATCAGGCTAAAGAGAGGATTTGAGTTGCACTGTTGTTCTAATGCTGTGCCAATCAAGTGGAAAACGCTCAGAGTCAAAGCATTCTATGATAGACATACTCTTATCTGAAAATGTGAATGTTCCTTTTTTGCATTATCATTATTTTTATTATTGCTCAATATTTCATTGCAGCAATCATCTGATTTCTTTTCTGAATATATTTATCTTTGTTTGTTCTTTACGAGGTTTTTATTTCTAGTCCTTAACTTGGACATTGCTATTGTTGTTAAATTTTAAGCCTTTTTAATTTTGTGAAGGCAAAATGTGGAAACCAAATAAACACATGTATGTATATGTATACAGAAAATAAAAATAATCATGCTTTGAAAGAATCATGGATGTGAGATGTGGGTAAAAACATACATGTTCACCTAAATGGCCTGGTGCAGATCAATGATAAAATTGCCCTAAAGGAAATCACAAAGCAATTAAATCTGGAAAATGTAGCTGGAGATAAAGTTTTTGGAAGTTTTTTTAAATACTTTCATTTCTTCCAGAAGCCTTAAAAAAAGTGATCAGTGCTCAGTCATCTTCCTATTAGATGAATTTGATCAGTTTGCTCATCATAAAAGCACAACACTTCTCTATAATCTTTTTCACATTTCTCAGTCTGCACAAATCCCAATAGCAGTTATTGGACTTACATGTAGACTGGATATTTTGGAACTCTTAGAAAAAAAGAGTGAAGTCACAATTTTCTCACTGGTAGATCCGCTTAATGAATTCATTTGGTTGTTAAAATATTTAAAGAACAATTATCTCTACCTGCAGAATTTCCAGACAAGCTTTGTGCTGAGAAATGGAATGAGAATGTGCACTGTCTTTCAGATGATAGAAGCATGTGAGAAGTACTAAAGAAGCATTTCAATGCCTGCAAAAATGCAGGGTCATAACACAAGTTGTTGATGTTTGCTTACAATCAAATGACAGCCTCACACCCATTTATCAGTGAGACAGATCTGATGGAGGCAAACCAGCTCTGCAGCATGACTCTACAGCAAATATTGTACATGGTTTCTCAGCCTTGGAAATCTGTCTTATCATAGCAATGAAACATTTCAATGACATCTAGGAAGGGAAATCATTTAATTTTCAAATGGTCCATAATGAGTTTCAGAAGTTTGTTCAAAGGAAAGCCCATTCTGTTTACAATTTTGAGAAACCTATTGTCATGAAGGCTTTTGGACATTTACAACAATTAAGAGTTAATGAAGATCATGGAAAGAACTTCAGGAAATTCACAGAGAGAATACCAGCTGATGAAATAACTTTTGGATAATACCCAAATTATGAATGTTCTGCAGAAATACTACCCCAACTGACCTACAAATGTTATATAGCAAGCAACATCCTCACGAAGCTGGTTCTGAGTATAACCAGTGACTTCAATTTTGACATTTCAAGCATAATTCTAGAGAACTAAAAACTATTATCTTTTAAGAAGATGTATTATTATATTTTCTTATGCTTATAAACATTTTTGTATTTTAAAAATATAAAATAAAAATAAAATAAAATGCAAACTCCACACTGGCAGGCTCACAAAAGCCTGCCTTCCCTTTCAGGTTTCTCTTACAGTTTAACTTTGAAGAGAACAAATTCATGATCCTAAATTTCACTGAAACTTGGTTTATAAAACAAAGTCTGGAGTCTGTAGATATACTTGAGAAAATTGCAAATAATATTCCTGTGAAACTCCAGGACAACTGATTCCTGCCAACTCTGTGTGTCCATGATTGCTGAAACCATAGGAAGAATGTGTCCTATGGCATTTAGTGGTTAAGGAAAGAAAACAGATGAGTTCAGTATAGCCATTTCCTTATTTATAGACAGGTGCCCTGATCATAGTCCACTGACACTTTCCTCAGTTCAGATCTCCAAAGAGCCCCAGCTGCCTATCTGTAAAACCAGAATACTTAATCTGTTCATAAGCAGGAGAATCTCAGAACTAACCTAATTCAAATATATGGGCAATATGCTTTTCCTCGATGCTGAAGAACTCCTCAGATGTTTGCAAATTGTTACTACTCTAGTTTTAGGCATCCATTTACCTATGGTTAGTTTCCTAAATCATATGGTTTCTCAGAGGCAGCCCACAGTAAAAACAGCCCTAAGTAGGAATAACCTAAGGTTATTCCCAGAGAGTTTTTCTTGGATTAGATGTGGCTCCTGAATTCAGCTAGAGTGATGAATGAAATTGTTAATTGCTCATATGTGATGAAAATATTATATTTATTAAAAGCCAATATTAAATTATTGGTTAAAATAGTCTTCAGAAGTCAAAATATTACAGTGTGGAAACAAAAGAGTGCTCTTGTTAAATAGCAAAGGAAATTGCATGGTGCTGCCTCTATGACTGGTGAATATTGGTTCCTGATAAAAATCCAGATGCAGTCTCCAGGGTCATGAAGTTGTGATATTAATGGGAATGGCTTCTACCAAGACTATGGTTATTGTGCCTGGAAAAGATGAAAAATGATAGATGCATAGTGAATGTCACTTAGGATATAATGCTTTATAAGTGAATAAAAGATAACTTGTGCAGATGAGCAAACTTGTTTGATCTTGGTTTCAATGTCATTAAGGCCAAATAATCACACTGCTCCCACTCATTCAGCCACTGGTCTCCTATGTAAACACACAGGGGCTATAAATCACACACTACATAATCGTAGATGCTTACCAAAAAATGGTACAGCCACTTTCAGAGAGAGTTGGAGGTCTGGAGGTTTCTTACAAAACTAAACATACACTTACAATACAATCTGACAATCTACTCTTTGGTATTTACCCAAAGGAGTTGAAAACTTATTTATACACAAAAGCCTGCACATAGTAACAGCTGCTTTATTTATAATTGCCAAAACTTGAAAGAATCCAGGGTATATTTCAGAGGGTGAATGAATAAACAAACTGGTAATCCAAGTAATGGAGTATTATTCAGTGCTAAAAAGAAATGCACTATCAAGCCGCAAAAAGACCAAGAAGAACCTTAAATACATACTAAGTGAATCAATTAAGTAAAATGTATCACTTAAGTGTAAGAAGTCAGTCTGAAATGGCTATATACTGCATGATTCCAACTATAAATATTTGGGAAAAGTTAAAATTGTGGAAATAGGAAAAAGATAAGTTGTGTTTAGGGGTTGCATGAGGTAGGAGGTAGATAGGTAAAACACTGTTGGGGAACAGTGAAAATACAATACTATAATGTTGTATTCATGTCGTTTTACATTTGTCTAAACACATGGAAGGTATTGAGAAACAAAAATCATAGGAGACCATTGTTTTGAACTAAATTCCTGCACATAGCTCTCACAGATCACACTAAAAATCAAAATGAAGTCATCTATGCTCACCAAAAAAAACTGAGTAGTTATTTAGACTTCTAAGAAATCAAGAAAGAGAATAGTCTAATTTCCGAAACAAGTTGTTTTGATCTTCAATCAGGATGATAATGAAGTTTCCTCTATTTCAATCCTTGCAACAAGGAAGAACTTGAAGTAACTTCATGTTAACCAATCAATCATTTTTCTATTATTCCATCTCTCTGTCCCTGCTCTCTGCCTTCTAAGAAATGTAATTTTGAAATGACAATCGGACTTTTGGTCCTTTTCTTGTTTGTTTTCTTCAGCCCTTTCTGTTTGTAAAACCAACTCACTCTGCTCCACTCATTATGATAGTTATTCTATTTTATGAAATAAAATGTTGCCTATAATACCAATAAAACCAATCAAGATCTTTAAACTAAATTTGTCATTATTTTATCTTTTTTTAATATAACACCGAGAGTGAGCTCTAATGTAATTGATGATTACCATGAGTAGCTTCACTGATTGTATGAAGGTTGATGATACAAAATGAGTCATTCTTGTCACACCCAACTAAAACAGAGTCAAGAGGCCTGGTGGAAAAAATGCTCAGTGCACATAATATTGCTCCAAGAATGTAATTCTCTGTCATCCCGGATGTTTAATCTGCCTTCTATAATCTGAAACTAATTTTATCTGATGGCAACTAAAACAACATGAAGATAGTTTTACCTATGGCCATCACTTACCAATCAAAACTTTCCGGATCCCCAAAACCTTACTATTGGAATGAACTTTCTCAAAGAACAACAGGTAACATTTGTGGTCCTTTAAAAAAAAACCTCATGTGTTCTTCTTGGGAGTATGCCCCAGTACAATTCTTGCTTCCCAAATAAAACATTTTAACTTTAGATATTCATCTCTATACTCTATTTTACTTTACATCTTGGCATCAAAAGTGAGATTCCAAAGCTGATCCACCTCAAAAAAAAATCAATCCCTGGCACCTGAAAATAAAGTGTGAGGTAACTGCAGTGGGGCCCTGTGAGCCCAACATTTCTGCAGGGTGCCTCTATTCCCCTTGGTGAGTCTCTCTTGTCTTAAATTCTGATTCTGGTTGAGTTCTACTTTACTTGGGATTTGGTTGAGAACGGATGCTTCCCTCTTGTATTTAAGAGGGGTCATTTCCCTCTGGTAGGAGATTTCCTCTTTTGGAGACGTCTTCTCCTCCTGGCAGGTCTCAGCTGTGAAGTCTGGGTGAAGAGACTTTTTTTTCCTTCCAGGTAAGACCTCAGTGAATACATCTTTTCCCTTAGTTGGAGAAGAAAGTTTATTGTCTTTCTTGGTAAGTTTATACGTTATTTTCTGTTGGTGCTTGAGTTCAATTGGCCTTTGCATATTCAGTGCTTGAGTTTAACTGTTTTGTGTATTTGGCATTAAGACAGAGCCCTACACTTCATCAAGCACTCCAGGTGGTTATGTGCTTAAGCACATACTTTCTTACCCCAATGGACTGAATATATTAAACATGACCTAGAATTACAGTGGCCTTTCTGAGATTCTTTTGATCTCTCTAAATTGATCATCTCAGAAAAAAAAAAAAATTAGGAAGCTAAAGCTCTAAAACTAAACAACCTGAATGGAATGAATGTCTTAATTGGTACCTTGATGCATCTAAATACAGTTAAGAATCAAAATTTCCCTCAATCCAACATGTTGTCTCTGAATTTCCATTTATTTATATCCTCTGTGATTTCCTTCCTCAGGAACTCATAGTTCTCCCTATAAAGGACTTTTTCCTTCCTAAGTTAAATGTATTCCTAGGTATGCTATTTTCTTTGTTGCTATTATAAAAAGTATTGAGTCTTGATTTAATTCTCAATTTGACTGTTGCTGGTGTATAGGAATGCTACTGATTTGTGTATATTGATTTTATAATCTGAGACTCTGCTGAATTTATTTATCAATTCTAGGACTCTCTGGACAGAATCTCTGGGGGTTTATAGATAAAAGATGATATCATCAGCAAAGAATGATAATAATAGTCTGAACCCTCTGTTCTCATTTGAATACCCTTGATTTCCTTCTCCTTTGTGATTGCTCTGGCTAGGACTTTCCAACTATGTTGAATGGAAGTGTCACAGTGGGCACACTTGTCTAATTTCAGATCTAAACAGGAATGCTTTAATTTTTCCCAACTCAGTAGGATGTTGGCCGTGAGCTTGTTGTATACAGCTTTTAAATTTTTGAGGTGTGTTTTATCTATGTCTGTTTTGCCTCTTAAGAGTTCTTAACAAAAAACGGTGCTGGATTTCAGGAGGGCTCTCAAACCAGAAGAAAACTCTTAAGCCACTGGATATACTTGTTAGCTGTAATATCCTGGGACAATGTTGATCTCTGGTGTTTTGAGATTAGGAAGTCAAAGTTATTTCCTGTTATAATCTTGTTCATAAACAGAAGGGAAGAAAGGTAGCTGATAATTGAGGTGTCCTAGGTGGGGAGATTTAAAAGCAATTCTTTTAATTTAATACATGCAGCATTTTCATTTTTGTTCCATATAACAAGCATGCAAGGGCTCAGCAGCCAAACAGCAGTTTGGTATCCAGTTATAGCAATATCCAGTAACCTTCAATATCCAAGAAACCTTCAAAGTTGCTATTTAGTTTTGGGTGTAGGGAACTAAAGGACACCTTGATGATCGAGATATTTTAACTTGGGTTTTAGTTAATTGCAACTTTGTTTTAGAAACTTCATGACCTCTTCCTGTAGGTTGCCTGTTAGAACAATAAGTAGGCATAAACCTTGTGGAAAAAGCACATCTTCAAAATCATCCTTCAGAATTTGGGATCCTTTTGCTCTTGGATCAGAGTTACTCACTTAAAAACAATGGCCAAATATTTAACTTTAGCAATTGGATCTTTGACTATACTGAAGCCCTTGCAGTTTAAGAAACTTCCCTAAATTCTCTTGGTGTAGTAGTATTGGCTTGTTGGATCTAGATGAAAGCAGCATTTTTGCAATTGCCAATACTACTTGCTACACACAGATAAACTCCTCTGAGCAAGTAGAAACACAATCATACCAGATTAAAAAAAACAAGCTACCTGCTTTCTATAAGTCTTATCAGATATGTTTGGACTTTTTGTTTTGTGTAGTTAGTCACTTTCAAAATTAGGTCCATAGTTTAGAAATATTATTCAAGCTGGATTGCTTGAATATTATTGTTAATTGTTTTTTGTGTTATGATTTTTCAACTTTGTTTGTATTGCCTATCTAATCTTTGTAAGGCCAACTCTTCTACAGGTGTTAGCTTAACACCTTGAGATGACTGCTGAGGCCTATGGTACTGATAAAATTAAATCAATGTTGGATTCTAAACAGACCTGAGAAAATTCATCCTTCTGGTTTCTTTGTTACTCAAATGTGGCCCTGGTCCTTGACATAGATCCCCATGCTTTCCCCCAGACATAGGACAAAAACAACTACACTGTTCCATACCAGCACTGAGGGACAATTAAGCCTAACTACAGAATGATTAGTTAGTGATACTTTCAGAGAAAGATCTTGATCAAAAGGGGGAAAGGTGAAAGTTGATCATACAAATTGTATCATTCTTCTTATACCCAACTAAACCAAAGTTGAGAAGTCAGGGGGAAAAAACACTCAAGGAATGTAATATATTTGCTCTAAGAATATAATTTAGTGAGCCTGGCTACTAAAACCACCCACTATAACCATAAACCATTTTTATCTAATGGCTGCTAGAACAACCTGCTGTGACTCTAACAATAGTTTTACCCTTTGCTCTCACTTACTAATCAAAACTTGCCAGCTCCCCCCAAAACTTACTATGCTAATCTCAAGAAAAATATGTAACATTTCTCTCTCTTTTTATATAAAACCTCTAACCTTCCCATTGTTCTTCAGATAACCAAAGACAACCTAGTCTGTGTGTATGTCCCACTTCGATTCTTGCTTCCCAAATGGATTCATATCAATACTTTACTTGGCTTCAACAATTGTAACAAAAGTACTATTCTGGTGGGAAATGTTGATAGAGAGGGTATGCTTAACTGGGGTAGGGGGTATACGAGAAATCTCTGTACCTTCTGCTCAATTTTACTATGAACCTAAAACTGCTACAAATAAAACATCTATTTAAAAAAAAAATCCTGCCAAGAGGTAGTATCTCCTTTTTTAAAAAGGGGGAGCTGGAGAAGAGAATTTAGAGATTATATTACCAAGGCTATAGATTCTTGGTGACATCAATTTGACCAACTCTATAGTTGGTCAGAGGAAACCTCTACTGCTCCAAAGTGTGTCAATACAAAACTTAAGAGAACTCCAAAGGTTGCAGTAGTTCACATAGAAATCTGTTTGTAGAGGTGAGGTAGTCCTCAAAGGTAGATCAAAGACTGTTTCCCACATCACTCACCTGTGCAATGGCATAATCTGAGTTGTTGGTGGCCTGCATACCTTCATTTCCACTGATTCCCACACCCACATGGGCTGTCTGGATCATCCCCACATCATTGGCACCATCTCCGATGGCAAGAGTGATGGCACTTACATGCCTCTTAACCATGTCCACTATTTCAGCCTTCTGGAGAGGAGACAACCTAAAAGAGAAGATAGAAACAACTGCTTTTTAGTGTTTTGTTTTGGTTCATTTTAATTTATACTGTTCTTTACAAAGTAGTCAATAATTGTGCATGGGCACATTTAAATGACAACTACTGGTAAATTTCCTAATTCATTAATTAAGCTATTTATGTATATGAAACAGTTCCCACCCACACCCACCAAAAATAAAACAAAACAAAATACCTAAAAGAAAAAAAAAAAACAGAAAAACCCACATTGTAGCCTCTTCAATATTACTATACAAACACATACTATTAGCTGCCCAGATCATATGCATATGCACTTTAGTTTGCCATTCCCGTGTCTCTGTTGGCTCACTCTGGCCCACTATGGTAGCATGGTAGCTCACACCATTTACCTATGTGAGTGGAAGAAGAGAAGGCCTACTACTATTCGAAAACCATACAAAAGTATCTACCCAAAGTGTGGGATGTAGAGTAGCCTTCAAAAATCAAACTACACTAAGGGAACTTGAATGATACAAGCAGATGTTTAAAAAGTGAAGATATTGGTCAGAAGAGTCTAGATTATGCTCTGGTAATGACAAACAAAAGCTAAGTGACTTAACACAATGACTATTTTTCGTTCTTCATTCTGTGTCCAATGCAGATTGGGATATATCACGGATTTTTTTTTTCTCAGACAAGGTACAAAAATAGTTTAATAATCCTAAAAAAATTTCAAGCTAACAGACTCTACCTACCATGAAATCTTTACAAAAAAAACAAGGAAGGAGAAATAAAACTTTTATCTCTCATGCATCATACATTTATTCATTCACTTGAGTTGGATATACACTTCTATCCAAAAATGATAAGACATTTAAATATTTTATTTTCTACTAAGTCAGTGACCTCACTTACCATCCTCTTCACATAAAACATCTCATAAAATCTAACTTAATTTAAGTTAAATTAGGTGAGATTATTAAAACCTAAGGAGATAGTTGATTTTCTTGATTAGAGTGCATTAGAAAATTTGCTTCAGAATGAAGAGACTATAATGAGTTAGAAACACTATATACAGATATAGTGTGGAAAAGTGTGAAAAGTTAAGAACAATGGAATCCAGTTATAAATCTAGTTCCCATCAAAAGTTACTGCTTCTTTCACTGGAATACCTTTTGGCAACCACTTTCACATTTAAACTATGATATCTGGGGATTAATATAAATTAATTTTTTCACAATCTGATGCTTCATATTTTAAAATCTTAATTCCATTCCTTGGGCCAACCAAAGTTCTCCAAACACAAGAAAAGACTTATCAGGGGCCCACTAAGCTTTCTCTTCCCTTTTACTAAACATCATCAAGTCCTTTGGTCATTTCATGATGTAGTTTGGGACCCTTTACCAAAATTCCACGTCAGTTCTTATCAGTTAAGAAAATATTGATTATCCCCATTCTCATTTTGGAACCCCCTTTTCCTCCCCAATTTATGCAAATAAAGCCTAAAATAATATCAGTTGTTTAACAATTATCTGATAGTATTAAGCACAGTCAATAAAACTACATTAAATTATGTTCCAAGTATGAGTATTAAGCTTTATCTCCCCAGTCCTGGACTTGTATGGCTCTACCTATTGGTGGTCTTTACATCCATGTCTGGCAAAGTTCATTTTGTTGTTCTCCTGGCTGAAACAACATAGAAGTACCATAGTGACCTGTTCATGAAAAGTGAAGTAAGGGAGAGAAATCTGTGTAGGATTGTAAAGTCATATAACAAATATATACTCACTTTTTCCTACCCATAACACAGCATAGGACACTTCTAATGACCTAATGTGTATATGGTTTTCCTCATACACAAGGCAAGCAAACAATTCTGCAGTAAATACCGGCTGGTATTCCAGATAGATAGATATTATCTATCTGGATGTAGTGTCAGATTCTACAAATTGAGAGCTCAGTCCTACAAGGCTGCCCCCAACATCTAATGCCAATAGCAAGCTCTAGGTTGTGACCTGTGCTTCTGACCTACCATTTATAAACCCAAATTCCTCTAACCCCCTGCTCACATTCTATTTTTAGAGTAGCTCAAAAAACTCAGGGAGATATTTTACTTACATTTACCCATTTAAAAATGTGTCCATATGCTATGTTTTAAAATCATAACAATAATAAGAAAATATAATCTAAAACATAAGAGGAATTCAAAGCAGACATTAATCTGATTTCTACTCTAATAACTGCATAGACTTTCTTACTTTCCAATAAAATAGCATATCACATGTCAGTTACAAATAGAAGCCAACTTTCAGTGTCAATTTTAATCTGTGACATTGTCCAAATGTCAGATTAAAAATGATTTAGAAATTACATAATAGATTCCAATTTATAAAACATGTACTCCAGACACATTCAATTTAACTGTTTGTGATACCTTTTATTATCTATTTTTATGAATTAAGATTAGACAAAGGTAAGTAAACCTTCAATTGATTGGAATAATGTTACAGTTTTTCCATGGGTAAAGACTATCCACTTCCTTATCAATACAATAAATTGAGGCAATAGCAAAGACCATATGATCCTTTCAATAGATATATAAAAAGCATTCCACAAAATTCAAAACTCTTTTATGATTAGAATGTTTGACAAAATAAGCATAGATGAAATTTACCTCAAAATTGTGAAGGCCATATCTGACAAACCCAGGCAGACATCATATTGAACAGGGAAAAACTGAAAGCATTGCCCTTTACAATTGGAACCAGAAAACGTTGCCCACTATCTCCACTGTAAGTCCTAGCCAGAGGAGTCAGGCAAATGAAGGAAATCAAGGTATCCAAATGGGGAAAGAAGAGATCAAGTTATCATTCTTTGTTGACATGATCTTATATCTAGACAACCCCAAATATTCAACCAAGAGACTCCAGAAGTTGATAAATATATTCAGTAAAGTCTCAGGCTGCAAAATAAACGTACATATATGACTAGCCTTCATATACGTGAACGATAGTCAAGGTGAGAATCAAATACAAGATATAATACGTTTCTCAGTAACAACAGAGAAAATAAAATGCCTAGACTTATATTTAACTAAGGAAAGGGAAGACCTATGTAGGGAAAACTGAAGAAAGAAAGAAATTGCAAGGATATAAACAGATGGCAAAACATACCATGCTCATGGATTGGCAGAATCAACATTGTTAAAATGGCTAAATTATCCAATATAATTTATAAGATTCTATGCAATCCTCATTAAAATGTTGGGGTTTGAAGATTTATAAAAAATAGTCCTATGCTTCATATGGAACCAAAAAAGACTCCAGACAGCCACTGTAACTTTACACAATGAGAACAAAGCAGGAGGCATCACCTTATTAGACTTCATATGAAGCATAGATGTAAATTTATTTTACAAAAGGTTTCAAGATAACCAGCCAGCTAAGTGACAGAAAGGTGTATTTTGGAGACAAATACACCTCCCTGAGGGAGGCCTGGGTCACTACAAACTCCTACCACAGTTTTAAAGGTAAATAACAGTCTTACCTTGGTTTAAGGTGCTTTTCATGGCCACCTTCTCTTAATTAGACTTAAACTATTTTTTCTTTGCTATGACACAAATAAAGGCATATTTATGCCTGGAGTCATAGCTCTATTATTTTTATATATAGTTTCTACCTTGTTTTACCTATGAGCTGTCACTTTAGAAATGTAAATTTGGGGTTGCATAGATAGCAATTGCTTGGAGCAGGGGAACAAATGATTAAAACATCAAACATTCATAGTCAGAATAGAGAAAAGAAGAACTATTAGAAAACAAGCAAATGAGAATCCTTTATGAAAGCTGTAAGATCTTATTCTGTCTGTATGTCTGTTTGTCTGTATGTGCTAATACTTGGTTAATAAAGATAGTTTTTAAATTGTAAAGATAAAATAAAAATGGCTTTAGATTTGTCAGTTAAATGTAATTCAAGGGGGTGGAGGCAAGATGACCAACTGGAGCCAGCTTTCCACAGAGGCTCCTGTCCAAAAAGGAGAGTTAAAGGACAGAAGTTTAGCAAGAAAGCCATTGGTTCAGATCTGAGCCAAGAGAGAAGGTTGAAGAATGCACATCAACCCTGCTGAGGTGAGCTGCAACCCCAAGAATACAAACGAAAGATACAAAATCCATCACCAAGTGGACAGGATTCCTTTCTCCCATGAGAACAGCTCACAATACACTCCATACAAACAAGTGACTGGAGTTCAAATATCCTCCCATTTTATCCTATGGGATAGACCCTCTAAAAACCAGACCTCCTTCTCCTACTATGGTGCCATGGCACTCTCCTGCCAGGCATAAAACTATATAAAACTGTATATATTCTCTAATTGCAATTTTGAACTCCCAGCACTCCCCTCCACTCTCACCCTGAGGTCGGGAAGACTGTCCCCCATGAAGTTCAGATTCTTGGGCTTTTTCTCGAGGGGTGTGGATGGGGCATGGGCTGTTGCTGATCTGTGCTGATTCTCTGGCACAAGAGAAAGGAGAGGACGAACAACCAAGACAAAACCCTACAGGAGTGGTGGTGCCCTGAGGCACAGAGCAGCAGCTGCAACAGCAGGAACAATAGGGTTCACACCCTGGGGATATTTTGAAAGGACACTTCCAGTCTCTCTGGGCAACCAGAGGAAGCCAGGCATCTTCTCTGGTGGCAGCCACTGGAAGAACATATCTGGGATGGAAACGCAGGCCCTGGGAATAAGGGTATGCCTGAGACAATACTGGCCTGGGAAGAGGACACGGACTAGAATATGCACACGCAGAGAAAGCAGACTTCCAGGGTGGGCTGACCCAGAGGACAGCTTCAGATGCACGTGGCCCTCAGGGGATCATAGCTGAGACAAAGATGGGCAGCCAGAAGCTGGAACTGATAGCTAAGTGCCTAGTTCTGACTGTTCACCCCAACAAAAATGGCAGCTAAAACAGGATAGTAGAACAGACAGAGCTGAGTTGCTCAAATAGCATCTAATCCCCAGGGGAACATAGCCAGAACAGAAACAAATTCTGCAAAGTTGTTCTGTTCTGTCAGCAACATCAATCAGGGGCAGGGCTGGAACTGAGTGACCCTCCCCAGTACCTGAGGTTATCAGGCCTCATCTGCCTGCTGGATAGTGGCAGAGAGTGGTGGCCTGGCTGAGGAGACATAGATCTCCCTGTGACTCAGGCAGGCAAAAACCCCTGGAGCATCTGCTCATTGGAGGGAACTGAATCACTGCCCTATGGGGTTACCAGTGACTGGGAGTGACATAGGTGCAAGGTGGGGAAAGATGCATCAACCTTCCCAGACTAATTTATTTGCTGGGTGGATCCTTCTGACCTCAACGAATACCAGAGTTACTCATACATGAGCTGCCCACAGATTCCTATTATCTAGTTGCCAGAGACCTTTTGAAGTCTCCCACCTGAGAACAGTGCTGACTGGGACAATTGATCTGGACCTCTTGAACTGGGCCAATCACCCAAGAACTATCCAAAGTGGTACCCTGGATGTGTGGTTGTGGGAAGGTTTGAGTTTCCTTTTCCAATTGTGGGCTGTGGAGGGAAGGGTGATTTAATTGCTGGTATTTCTCCACAGCTGACACTTCAACCAGGAGTAACTGATTCATTAGGGTAAGACAGAGACCAGCTGAAAATAAGACAGAGCCACTTAGACCCACCACACCAAGAAGATCCCCAGTTTCTCAGGCAATAGCACTGTATGAGTTCTTGGAAAAGCTCCAGGGGAAAGGGTACAGACTCTAGTCCCAGATTTTGGGCAAAGGACTGGCCAATCACTACTCCTGGAGCCCCCAACCCAACTTCTACTTATGTGCTCACCTAGTCAAATGGTGTAAAATAATCATGGGGTGGAATCAGCCAAAAAACTCTGGTAACATGAAAAACAGTGTAGATCAACCAACCCCACCAAGGAATAATTTGGCAGACACAACTGAAGATCCCATTCAAAAACAGATAGCTGAGATGTCAGACATAGAATTCAGAATTTGGATTGCAAATAAGATCAATAAAATAGTGGTAAAATTGGAATTAGAAATTCAAGGAGCACTTCAAAAGTTGTCTCAAGAATTCAAGGAACTCAAAGACAAAATCACCAAAAATTCTGATACATTGAGACAAGAAGTTGGAGCCCTGAAATATCTGAGAAATACAGTAGAATCCCTCAGTAACAGAATGAAGAAAGCAGAAGAAAGGATTTATGACATTAAAGACAAAGATTTAAAATGCTCCCAAACTCTCAAAGAGGAAGAGAAACGGAGAGCAAAAATGGATCATTCTTTCAGAGAGCTCTGGGATAATTAAAAAAAAAAACACAATATTCCCCTTATAGGGATGCCTGACAGTGATGAAGTGGCTTCGCAAGGCACAGAGGCTCTTCTTCATGACATTATGAAAAAGAACTTTCCAGACATGCCAAGAGATTCTGAAATTCAGATACCGGACAGTTTCAGAACCCAGGCACAACTCACCCCAAATAAGACATCCCTCAGGCACATCATAATTAACTTCACCAAAGTTAATATGAAGGAGAAAATTCTGAAAGCAGCCAGACATAAGAAAACCATAACCTACAAGGAGAAGAACATTAGAATAAGTGCAGATGTCTCTGCTGAAACTTTTCAAGGTAGAAGAGCATGGTCATCTACTTTTAATCTCCTAAAACAAATTAACTTGCAATCCAGGAGCCTGTATCCAGCTAACCAGACTTTCATTTATGATGAATACTTTCATAACATTCACATGTTGAAGAAATTTGCCATAACCAAACCAGCTCTCCAGGATATTCTCAGACCTATCTTCCACAATGACCAGCACAATCCTCCACCACAAAAGTAAACTCACTCAGAAACTTTTGATCAAAGTCCAAATTTCACACTGGTGAAAGGCTTAAAAATGTCCACTGGCTGTTCAAAAAACTGGATACCCAAAATTCTACCAGGCTTATCAATATTCTCAATTAATGTGAATGGCTTAAAATGTCTTCTAAAGAGGCAGAGGTTGGCTGACTGGATACAAAAACTCAGGCCAGATATCTGCTGAATACAAGAGACTCATCTTGCCTTAAAAGATAAATATAGACAGACTCAGGATGAAGGGATGGTCATCTATACTCCAGGCAAATTGAAAACAGAAAGGAGCAGTTGTTGCAATTTTATTCACAGATACAATAGGCTTTAAATCAACAGAAGTAAGATGGACACTTCATTTTTTTTAACAAGTGAACAGTTTATTAAGAATTGAACAAAGGGGGGAGGAGCCAAGATGGCGATCTGTAGCCAGCTTTCCTCAGAGGTTCCCATCCAGAAGGAGAGTTAAAAGACAGAAACTCAGCAAGAAAGCTGAAGGTTTGGATCTGAGCCAAAGGAAAGGTCGAAGAGCACACATCAACCCTGCTGGGGCGACCTGAGACCCCAAGGACACAAACAAAAAGGTACAGAGCACATCACCAAGAGGACGGGAGTCCCCTCCCCCATGAGAGAGGTTCGTGGTATACTCCATACGCCCATACAAACAAGTGAGCAGAGTTCGGATGTCCTCCCACTCTACCCCATGGGAGAGACCCTCTAAAAACCAAACCTCCTTCCCCTAATAGGGTGCCGTGGTGCTCTCCAGCCAGGCATAAAACTGTATATACTCTCCACCTGCAAGTTGGTTTCCTGGTGTTCCCCTCCACTCTCACCCTGAGGTCTGAAGGCCTGTCCGCCACAGAGTCCAGATTCTTGGAGACTTTCTTGAGGGGTGTGGACAGGAGCAGACGGTTGTTGAACTGTGTTGGTTTTCCAGCTTGGGAGTGGGCCGAGAGACCTGGCTGGTGGGAAGGTCTCCTGACACACGAGGCGGCAGCCGGCTCTGGCAACCAGCTCCGGGAACAGTAGCAGGAGAGCTGCACCCCTGGGGATGTTTTGAGGAGACATTCCCAGTCTTCTGGGAGGTGGGCGGCTTCTCCGGTGCCGGCAGAGCAGACTGCAACCAAGGCAGGGGAAGGATTCGCCTGAGGTGGTATGGGGGAGAACAAGGAGGGGCAGCTTTGCTTAACCTGGCCCTCAGGGGATTAAAGCTGAGACAAAGGGCTGGAACTCACAGACTGAGTAAAACCCATTTGCAGCCC
>CAUYON010180846.1:0-38426 GCA_963573935.1 Arctocebus calabarensis
AGTCCCCTTTTCTTGAGATTATGAAGGAGAACTTTCCAGACATGCCATGAGACTCTGAAATTCAGATAGCAGACAGTTTCAAAATCCCAGCATGACCCAACCTGAATAAGACACCCCCCAGGCACATCATAGTTAACTTCACTAAGTTAATATGAAGAAGATTCTGAAAGCAGTCAGACACACGAAAACCATTACTTACAAGGGGAAGAATATTAGAGTAACTGTAGATTGAAGACAGCCTTGTTGGGTCCAGTTCTAAGAGGAAAAGCTTTTAGTTTTACACCATTCAGTAAAATATTACCTGTGGGTTTGCCATAGATAGCCTCACTCAATTTTAGAAATGTGCCACCTATACCTATACTCTTCAGTGTTCGCGAGTGGTTTTTATATCACACACAGCCATCTACGTACACATGTGCATACACACAGTTACAGTCAGTGAGAATTTACCATTTGGAGTACAGATTATGCTGGAGTACAGATTTTCCTGAAGTTCTACAGTCTCAAAAAAAAGTCTCATTAATCATGCGTCACAAAAGAATATTCACCAAACATCTGTCAGTGGGGCATTAAACCTTTGTTCTTCATCTTCAGAGACCAAATATAGTAGAATTATTTTGTGGGTCTCGGTTAATGCTTCTTTCTTTTTATTTCAAGTAGGCTTCAGATACTTTAAGATAGGTCTCCAACTAGACGAGAAATTAAACTAGGATGCTTTAGTAGTTTTCATCATCATAGGTACCATTTAAAATTTACCTAGTCATATACATAGGGCCTGTGGCCATTAATCTAAAAAACTGCTCTGAGTGATAACAATTCTCATTTGGGGAAAATGAATGTCTAAATAACCTTCAGCCTATCAACGGTTGATCTAGTTTTAACCACAGCAGAATGCTTGGATTTGAATTTCCTGAAGGATTCTCACACTGGACACCAGCTTTCTTTGTTGTTCCAGCTGATTACACAGTCAGGTCAGCTTGTTTTTCTTGCTGTCTCTTTGTAAATGGGGCCTGTCCAGAAAGTCAGCCTTTTCTTTGTCTTCTGATCTTCTTAACTGTGTTTGTTCTAACTGCTGAGTAAATAGACCAATACCCTTTTAGGGCCATGACAAAAGAGCTTCATGCTGTCTCACTTTAAATAACACAAAGTTCTATGACTTCATTTATTGCAGTACTCACACTTACTGGAGAAATGAAAGAATTATTTATAAGGAACATTTAGGATCCAAACATGTTTCCTTTGATGTCTCTCTCTGGTTCCTATGGGTGGTCCAGAAAAAGTGACATTTGCTCTGCTGTCCCCGAGAGCTAACTTGAATCTTTTGTTTGTTCTGGGGTAAGAAATGTACAGAAGTGGCCACCTGCTTCCAGAAATATCTTTTACTGTACTGGCATCTTCAGAATTTGTCTTGTCTGCTGGAGGAAGTGAATCCGGTCCTAGATTGTCCTCATCATGTTAGTCACCAGCACCTGGAGCCAGCACACCTGTCCTTGCTGATTCTTTGTGCATTTAGGAACGTGTTCACGTGTGTATTGGTGCAGGAAATGTAAATGCAAGTGTGATGCTGTTACATTATTCTCCCTGAAAAGTGTCTGTTGGGTATAGATAGGAACCCATGGTTCAATTCCAAAGGCTACTGTTGGCTGATGACATTTGTCGTTTTCTTTCCTCAAATACTGTATGATGACAATGGTTTCATACAGTGATACACAAAATTCTCCCTTATCTGAGACCCAGTCTTCTGGCATGCTTGGTATCTTAGGCTTGAATGTAGCCTCTGTGGCAGTACAGAAGCAAGCCTAAGGCACTGAATACACCGAAAGCATTGAGGACTCAGAGATTTTGAGAATTACGGTCCTTCACAGCACCTCTCCTCTACACGGAAGTAGCGAGTGGCTGGTGATGTAACACTGGCAAGCGTGGGAAAGAGGGCAGAACAGGTGTGGGGCCACTGGTGGTGAGTGAAGACACAAATGTGGGTACTACATCGCTGGCAGAAAGCAGCAGAGAAAAGAGCCAGGGGTAAATGGTGCTGTGGGAAGGAAGGTGGCGATTTTGGAAATGATGGCCAGTGTGCAGGGTGGAGGGAAGGAGGTCCGGGGGCAGCAGAGGAGGCAACAGGTGGGGGACGCAATGGTGATAGTGAATCTGAACTTTAACACAAGAATACTCAGCCGACTCTTTGAACATGGTGTGAAGAAGGTGCATCAGCCAGGCCTGTACAGTTGGAGGCCTGAGTGAAGGACTGTTGAGGGCACGCACATGCACCGTCTCCACTGTGGGTATGTGGGCAGGGGAGGAGGATGAACATACATGAACAGTGCACAAAGCAAACTTTGAAGGCAACTGCGCAAAGCTGAAGGCACAGCGGTTCTACCTTGGTCTTGTAGCTGGTGGGCTTGTCTTTCTTTCTTTTTTTTTTTTTTTAACTTTGTTTTTTTGTTTTTGTTTTTGTTTTTGGTGGACTTTTCTATGCATGATAACCAGGTGTGGGGATCATGGGAAACTTACCCTTTTCCCTTGGGTTGGTTCACCAAAAAGATCAACTCACAGTTAATGGTAGATTAATAAGAGAAAGGCTTCCCTCCAAATACCATGCTAAGGGGGGAACTGTCAGAGCTGGGACTCTAGGTCGCAGCCTCGGCCCATGAAACTGCGAGGACGAAGACCGCTGTACATTCTCGCTCTTGGTATCTGGGGCTCCTCATAGGTGCCGGGAGCCCAGGGAGCCTTGTCTCAGTCAGGTCCGAGGCATTGGAATGCCTCAAAGGTGAAGCAGTCAGTGTCAGCAGGAGGAGCCTCGACTAACTTCTCCTACTTCTCTAACTATTCTCACTTCTTCTTTATAGAAGTGATCCCCGCCTGTTTACACCAGCCTGGCCGGTTACAGGTGTACAGGTGTGGAGACCGCCAAGCATGACCTCGTGCTTTTTAACGAGACACCAATCCCTTTCCTATTCTCTTATTACCAAGATGTTTCTTTTCAGGTGTCTCCGACAGGGGACCATGAGAATGATTACCCAGAATCTCAGTGATGGTCAGTGGCTTTTAAAGATGCCTTTTAGAAGGGAAGGGGGAGAGGAACTGGAAAGTACAGATGTAGTTAAGTGTTTGCTGGGGGGATGTGTAGATAGAGGGAAACAGATTGAATTGTACATTAATCTGAGAGACCCCTCTCATACTTCAAATGTCCTTACGGGCAGGTCTATTAGTATGCAGTAAGGAAGGCCTCGGCAGACTTTTCTGATTCTAAATCAGGTTACTCAGGTTTTCTAGAAGAGAGGCCAGTGCTCTCTGATCAAAAATCCCCAGTGCATTCTGATCAAAAATGGTGTTAAAATATTTTTTATACCAAGGAATCATATTTTGGGGTGAAATTTCCTTAGCTCCTTCTCAGGCAAGAGTGAGGTTGAGCTGGGGTGGTTGGGTTGGAGACTATGACCACTGTCACAGAGACAGTGAAGGTAAAGTCCCTGGTCTGAGGATCTGCTAAAGGACAGCCCTTGGTGAGGTACCAGAGAAGAGCCAGACCTCCCAGGCTGGGCCGAGCCTCAGCCTCTGGAAGGCACATCTGTGATCAACATAGACAGGGAAAGACGACAGGTGAAGCAGGCTGCAGACTGTGCCTGATGAGTGTGCAGAAGCTCAGTCCCATTGTTACTGAACCAAACTGGGATCTGCTTACCTATTGCCGCAAAGCCAATTGCTGAAGCTGAGAGTTGCGAGGGTCGGGGGGAGGCTTTATTGTAGGGTGCCAAGCAAGAAGTACAGTCTGCCAACATTTAATACTCAGAGTATCGGATGGCTTACAGGTCAGGGTGTTTTAAAGACAGGAGTGTATTCAGAGCAGGCAAAGTTGCAAATCAGTGCTTAGAGGTTACATGTTAGCCTGGTCCAAAAGGGCCAGGGGTGGCTTAGGTAAATTCAGAGATTCTTGAATTAGGGGGGAAAGGAATGTTTAGATGGGTATGACAGGTCCCTTAGGGCGAAATTTACAGCAATCAAAAGTCCAATTCCCCACTTCTCAGGTGTCTGCATCTTCCATCCAGTGGGTGTTTCTGAAAAAATGACAGAATTTGTGTTTAAGTTTCCATAGGGTACCGAAACTCCTTGCGAGTGTGGCTTACCTGGATGACCATTGTTATTCTCATTTATATATATATATATATATATATATATATATTTTTTTTTTTTTTTTTTTTTTTTGTTGTTGTTTGTTTTGTTTTGGTTGCAGCCATCATTATTGTTTGGTGGGCCCGGGCTGGATTCGAACCTGCCAGCTCAGATGTACGTGGCTGGCGCCTTATCCTGTTGATCCATAGGCACTGAGCCTATTCTCCTTTATATTTTAAGTCTAGCTGGGTGCCTGGAACTTTCCCTGAAGGAACTCAAGATTTTTTCTTTTTTTTTAATTCCCATGTTAGGGGACCTAGCCAGCCCCTGGGAAGGTCCCTGCTTCATCTCACCGTGGGTCCCCAGGACTGCCTCTGTCCTAAGATGCAGTACATTTGACAGTGCCAACAAGCACATATGGAGCAGCCAGCTGGGGGCACATGGCTGGCAGTTACTCTGGACCAGGCTTTATCTGTACCTGCAGCATGTCACAGCTGGTGATGGTAGTGACCTGTTTACAGACAAGTTAGGGCTCAGTACGTGTTAGAAAACTTTCCATGTAGTATTTAAATGTTTAAAGTTTAAAATATTTTAAAACTCTGGCAAATTTCAAAATGACTCATTCCCTAAATATTCCCAATGGACATTGCTTTTTGTATTTGAAAAGTATTTTCTTCTTTCCAAAGTGTATCTGTAGACATCACCCTTGTGTTGTTACAACATTGCTCCAAGAAGGGTTGTTTGTTCTTGTTTTCTTTTCTTTTCTTTTTTTCATTTATTTAAATTTTACATGTAAGGAATTTGAGACAGAGATTAAGATCTGGCTAAAGTCACCCAGCTGACTGGTGGCAGACAGGGACGGGTGTACAGATGTCCTGAGTTCCAGCTTTTGCCATGACATTTTAGTACAGAATCATCCTATTGCTTTCACATGTGGTTGTAGCCTGGAATGAGCGAGCATGAAAAATGGTCATGAAGAAGAGCAGTTTATTTTTCAGTCTTTTCACAGGGCTGCTCTCTTCTAAGAAATCTGCTTTTTATCTGCTACATAAACATCCCTTGTAGGCACTTTTGATGGTTAGTCTTATAGTAAAAGAGGTGGTTTGGATTTTTGTTTTTTTTAATGCAATATTATAAAAATACTTATTTGGTCTTCAACCCAACTTCCTGGTGTATAATTCCTAAAATCCCTGGAATCTCCAAAGTGATATCTTTTTGTATGCTAGTATGTTGACTGAGGGCTGGCAGCCTCCAAGTAGCGTCTGGATGGGAGACTGGTCACTTGGAAGACCAAGGTAGGATTAGAGGGTGAAGGCTTTCCGTCCCACCCTCTCCAGCCTCCCTTCTCACCTCAAGGGATGGGAGAGAGGCTCCTGAAGGTTAAGTTGATCGCCAGTGGCCGATGGTTTGATCAGTCGTGCCTATGTAATGAAGCCTCCATAAAAACTCAAAAAGATGGAGTTTGGGAAGCTTGCAGATAGAGATTCCTGCAGGGTGGTGCACCAGGAGAGGGCAGGGAAGCTCCACACCACTTCCAACATGACTTGCTTATGTAATTTTTCATCTGTATCCTTGTAATATCCTTTATAATAAACTGATAGATGTAAGTAATTTGTTTCTGTGAGCTGCAAGTTAATCAAAGCTAAAAGAGGGAGCTTTGGGAACCCCAAGTTGAAACTGGTCAGTCGGAAATTTTGGAAGCTTAGACTCGGTGCTGGGGGTAGCAATCTTAGGGACTGAGTCCTCCACCCGTAGGGTCTGGCACTGTCTCTACATAGGTAAGTGTCAAAATTAGATTGGAGGACACCCGGTTGGTCACTGCTACAGATGGGTTGTACTGGAGGGAACCATCCATATACATTTGGTCACTCTAGTCTCTTGTGTTGATTATTGTTGAGTGAAGACAATGGGAAAAGTCACTTTGGTTTGTATGTGAGCTTTCCACACTTTGTTTTGCGTTTCATCAAAGAGTGGACCTGAAATTTTTCAAGCATGCCTCCTTATTCTCTAAGAGGTTTTAGTTCTGTTGCAGCAGTTCTGAGTATAATCAAAGATACTTTTGTGTCACCAACCTTTCTCTCTTTGTCAGGAATTGGAGTAAGATTTGAGATCTTAGGTGACAAAGGACGGAGGGAAAAGATACTTTAAAGAAATGAATTAAAAGATAACTTAGAAATCTAAGGAGAAGCCTGAAGCTTGGTGAATCAGTGGAATCACAAAATCCTTTTATTTTGGAATGAACAGTGCATACAATTCATGTATGTGACATGTGAATGCTTTATTTTAAGAAAGAACACCCTATTTTTCTATAAGATCATTAGCAAATATTAAGGGAATTTACTGCAGTGTCTTTATAACCACATCCTGACAGCATGCCTATGATGTCCTATATCATGAGCACAAACAGGGCGATGGTTATATATGCTGCGAGGCTCGGGTGTTTAAGTTTGGAGGTTGCCAAGTGAGGTGACTTATGCTTTTTACTACTGCCTGAAATGTGGTAATCAGCTGGAGGCTGCAGGGATGATGACCTCATCCCATTACATTTCAAGGCAGCTGTGCTAGTGAGAGTAAGGCTGCTATTCCCTATCAATAGTCCATTTGCACATCTCATTCATAATTAAACTGTGTGAGGGTGATTTTTTTTTTTGCCTTTATAAGAGGTGGTTGCATCAGCTCTCGCGTGGCATACCAAAGTTCTCAGATATTTACAACTGTACAACTGTAACCTAGTATCATAAGATCTATGTTGCTCAGTTAAGAGCAAGTTCTAGAAGAGAGAAAAGAGGAGGGAAATGTTAAACTCCTAGTCCAGAAAAGCAAATTTGAGAAGTGTCGGTGCCTTCCGATCTGCGGGAGTGTGCTCTGAGCTTTTGGACTCACCTGATCAGACTTGACTGTAACGCAACACTTACTCTTGGGGTTCCACATCCTGAATTGTGTCCTGTGGCTCCTCTGGAGGAGAGAAAGCATCTTAAGGCCGAGCTCTTGGAATGACAGTGTCCTCTGATGGTGTCAAATGCTCAGTGTCCTCTGATGGTTTTAAAAATATCTTTGGCATGACGTCTGACATTTAGTACGATCATTTTTACATTTGCACAGGTGGTTCCAAGAAAGAAATCACTGAGCACTGGGAATGGCTGGAGCAGAATCTGCTGCAGACGCTGTCCATCTTTGAAAATGAAAACGATATCACCACATTTGTGAGAGGAAAAATACAGGTAGTGATTTGATTTTTTTTCCTTTTTTTGTTGTTGTTAACCAATATCGTTTTAATTGGAAATAATTTCAAATTTACAAAAACATTGTAGGCATAAGAAATGCATAAAACACACTTGTATCCCCTTCATCTGGATCTACCTATTGTGTGTGTGTTTGTTTTGAGACAGAGTCTCACCATGTCACCCTTGGTAGAGTGCTGTGGCGTCACAGCTCACAGCAACCTCAGCCCCTTGGGCTTAAGTAAGTCTCTTGTCTCAGCCTCCCGAGTAGTTGGGACTACAGGCCCCCGCCACAACGCCCGGCTATTTTTTGTTGCAGTTGTCATTGTTTAGCTGGCCTGGGCCGGTTTGAGCCCACCACCCTCAGTATATGTGGGTGGTGTGGTAAGCACTGTGCTACAGGCACAGAGCCAAGGATCCACCTATTGTTTATCATACCCCATTTTTTCTATCAGTTGTGTGCTGGATTCCTCTCTATTTGATAGGAATTTTCTCCTAAGTACACATTTTCTCAGAGGGATAGTCTATTGAATAATAATACTATATTTACCAACTGTAATATTTAATATTATACGTAAATTTAACCTTAACACTATACTTTAATATTTGGTACATATTTCAATTTTGCCAATTGTCCCCAATTTTGTTATTTATAGCCCCCCTCTCCACCCCAGTGTAATTGCAATGTAGGATTCATTTCTTTAATCTCCTTCAATCTTACTAAACAGTTCCATGGCCTTTCCTTATCTTTTATGATGTGAATGTTTATGAAGTACAGTTCTTTTATTTATTTTTCTTTTTATTAGAATACTTTTTTTTTTTTTGGAGTTTTGTCAGATATTTCCTTCTGATTCAATTCAGACTTTTCATTCTGGGATGGAATATCACGTGGGGGATTTTGTGTTCTTCTCACACTGTCATTTCTTGAGGCACCTGAGGCGCCTGGTGCTGGTGTTGTAAATCCAGTTAGAGTGCTACCCACTTTCTCCACTGGAGAGTTACCAATTTTGCCTCTGCAAACAATAAATAATTTTCTGTAGGAAAATATTTTAAACTGCACAAATAACCCATTCCTTACCAAAATTTCCCGTTTAATTTAGCATCCATTGATGATTTTTTGTCTGAACCAATCTTTGCTGTGATGGTTTACAAAATGATGATTTTATAACATGATGATTTTCCAATTCCAGCACTCTCCCACATTTGCCATTTGGCAACTATTGTTCTATTGTAAGCAAGAATCTTCTTTTCATTTATTGATCTATTGATTATTGATACGGACTCATGAGTTCCTATGTTTTTCAGTTGTTTATATTTTATTACTGGATTTAATTATTTTTGCATGTGCACTATCCCAGATTTAGCTAGAGGGAGGCTGTAAATCACTTCCTTTGTCTTTGTTACAATCTCTTTTATTTTTTTAAATACTTCTTTATTTGTGGTATAACAAGATATTCTGGGCTCATCTTGTACCTTCCCTCTCCCATTTGTTTCCATTTGCTTTTGGTTTTAGATTCTTTCTCTTTCCTAGTATTGTTCATTTTATTTTCTTTTTTTGAATACAAAACATATTTACATGCTAATAGCCAAAAAGCGTTATTCTCTTCCCTACCAACCTATTAGTTCTAATTTCTTATGATCAACTTCATTATTATCTGATTTATACTTCCTACATTTCTTTTCATAAAAATAAGCAGATATATGTATTTTTCCTATTTCCCTTTCATTCTTATAGATAAAGCCTCACATAGGTGAGCTGGTCTGCATTTTTTATTTTTTCACTTAATAGATCCCAGATAACACCTGCATTAGTTTATAGAATTCTTCCACATCACTTTTTTTTTCCTTAGTAAAATACTCTTTTTCTTGAAATACTTTTCAGACTTACAGAAGAATTGCAAAGATAGCATATGGAAATGTTATATGCCCTATCCTGGTTTCCCTTAATGGTAGCATCATACACAACCACATTACATTTATCAAAACTAAGAAATTAAAATTGATCTAATACTATTAATTAAACTACAGGCTTTATTTGGACTTTACCAGTTTTTTTTTTTTTTAATTCCGCACACTTCTTTTCATTTCATGACACAATCCAGGATCCCTTGTTCCTTTCAGTTCCTCATTGTCTTTTGTAACTACGTATTATGTGTGTCTGTAACATAGCTTATTCAACCACTTGCCTGTGCTTGGACATTTAGGAAGTGTCCAGTATCTTGAAACTACCAACTCTGTAGGAGTTGTTCTCTTTCCATTTCCACTGCATGCCTTGGACCGCCTCTTGCTCCGCAGTTTCACCCCCAATGTGATTATCAAGCTTCTGGATTTATGCCTATATGATGGGTGAGAAGTGATATTTCAATGCTGTTTTAATTTATATTTGCCTTATTTATGAGAAATTAAATATCTTCTCATATATTTAAGGGCTTTTTTTTTTTTATGTCTCTGTTTTTAACTATCTGTAAGACTTTCAGTCTTATTTTTCTTGAATTTTTTTTTTGTTTTGAGACTGAGCCTCAAGCTGTCACCCTGGATAGAGTGCTATGGCATCACAGCTCACAGCAACCTCCAATTCCTGGGCTCAAGCGAGTCTCCTGCCTCTGCCTCCCATGTAGCTGGGACTACAGGCACCCGCCACAATGCCCGGCCATTTTTTGGTTGCAGCTTTCATTGTTGTTTGGCGGGCCCGGGCTGGATTCGAACCCGCCAGCTCAGCTGTACGTGGCTGGCGCCTTAGCCCATTGAGCCACAGGCGCCGAGCCTTTTTCTTGAATTTTTAAAAATTCTTTCTATAAACCAGACACTGTGGCTCATGCTATCAACCCAATATTTTGGAAGGCTGAGGTGGGAGGATTGTTTAAGCCCAGGAGTTTGAGGCCAGCCTGGGCAACAAAGCAAGATCTCATCTCTGCAAAGAAAAAAAAAAAAGTTTAATTAGCTAGGAGGGTTGATACACACCTGTTATCCTAGCTACTGGGAGGCTGAGGTGGAAGGATCACTCAAGTTCAGGAATTTAAGGCTGTAGTGAGCTATGATCACACTACTGCACTCCTGCCCAGGCAACAGAGTGAGACCCCCATCTCAAAAAGCAATAAGTTATTGATTTACAGGCCATTTGCCCTTTCTTGGGGATACACTGTAGTTATTTTCCCTCAGTTTGTCATTTGTCTCCTGACTTTGCTCATAATTTTTTCCAGGCAAAGTTTTAAATTTCTATTTAGTCAAAATTAATGCTTTCTATTATAGCACCTCGATATTTTTAGCAATAGTTAAAAAGCCTTCTTTATGTCCAGGTTAAAGAGGAGTTCTAGGAAGTGGTGTGACAGAGTGCTTCTCATTAAAATTCCCCCAAAATATTTAATTTAATTTAATTTTTTCTATTCTACTAAACATTTGCATGAACATGTCATAATTTTATAATTTAAAAAAGGAACAAAAACCATATAAATAGATTCTCATTTTTCGTTAGGGTCTGATGTTTTTGAAAGAGTACACTGGATTTTAACTGGACCATATGAAATGAATGAGGGCCAAGCAGTAAAATAGCACATAAAATAGCATCAAGCTCTTCTATTACTCCCACCCTACCCCTCACCGTGAGTAGTTTATCACTGCTTCAAGATTTGGGAGTTAAGTTTATACCCCATCCTTGTTAAAAAAAATGTTAGAAAAGTAGTGAAAAAGGGCAGGGTTGGTGGCTCACGCCTGTAATCCTAACACTCTGAGAGGCTAAGGTCGGTAGATTGCTTGAGCTTAGGAGTTTGAGAGCAGCCTGAGCAAGCGTGAGACCCCCATCTCCACTAAAAATAGAAAAATTAGCAGGTCTTGGTGGCAGGCTCCTGTAGTCCCAGCTGCCTGGGAGGTGAGGCAAGAGGATTGCTTGAGCCCAAGGGTTTGTGGTTGCTGTGAGCTGTGATGCCATGGGGAGTGGAGGGAGGGAAGGAGGAAGAAAGGAAGGGATTAGTAGTGAAAAAGATAAAAATGAAGCTGCGGAGTCGTTGGAAAGGCTCAGTTTGAAGGACTGGCCTGCAGATGTCCTCCTTAGAGGCATCTCCCGAGAGGCCATGGTAGCTTCCAAACAGACAAAAGAACCTTGACTAATTGAGAGTTATTTTACTGAAAAAGCTAGATTTTATGATGTCCTCCTTTTATTTCTACTAAATTCCCGGAAGTAACGTAAATGGACAGAGTCCGAGGATTGCTAGCACAATCCTGTAGGAGGGCAGGGTGAAAGCAGTGACAGCAGGTCAGTGTGAGGAGGACAGGCACGAAGTGTCTTCCCCCTCTGGGAGCCGTTCGAGGTTCCTCCGACACGCCTCCCTCAAATGTTAGCTGCTTTGGGGACTCAGCACAAAGAGCCGCAGGAAGAAACCAAAGCTTAGAAGTGACAAGAGCTGGGAGAAATAAATAAATAAATAAAACAAGGACCAATTATGTCAAATAGCCATTCTCGCCATTTGTTATTACACCAAAAATGTCAGATTTAATTCCCTTGAAACCAATTATGAAGAGGGAATTGCTATTAATGCAATTATATGTGAAAGAATTTTTACTCGTGTGCAAATGCACAGTTTAAGCTTTCACATATTGTCCAACAGTTAAGGAAACCCACAAACTTACTTGTTTTGAGATGTAATTGACTTTTATAAATCATAAACGTAATAATTAACTACAGAGGCAACTACAATCTAAACACCATTGTGTATTGTAATAGTAGTCTCCTAGTACATGTAATTTTGTATTTCGCTTTTTTTTCCTTGACTATATCACCTATATTATTATGTAATTTTTTGTTGTTATTTTAATAACTGAATATTATCTCATAGTTGATTGACTTTGCCATCTCTCTTCCTTGAAGTCATCTTCGTTTCTAGACTAGTGAGTGGTAGGGACAAATAAAAATACAGTTAACACTTTTGTTCATACAGTATAACTTCTCCCACAAGCTGTGGCTTTTTTCTCCTTTCCTTTGGGATAGATTACAAAATGTGGATTAATGGATTAAGTACTTTAAACATCTTTAAGAAACCTTAGTAGATGATTGTCAGTATGTTAGAATCTCTGTGTGATTATTCTGTTGCTTGCTTTTAGCATTAAAGTTGCTTAAATGATTTTTTCAAATATAAGAGGTAAAAGTTGAAGTCTTAATGTTTTAATTTTCTGTCTTTGATTATGAGGTTGGAACATTTTTTCATGTTTGCCAAGTTAACTTTTTCCTTTTTGTAAATTACCTGTTAGTGCTCTTTTGCATATTTAAATTTTCATTAGACATCTGATGTCTTAGGATTGTATTAATTTTCCAAAGTTACGAGAAGCTGTTGCTTAAAACTGGATGGATTTATTTTTAGCTTGTGTAGAACCTTTAGAACCTATGGGAAGGAGATAGATATTCCGTCTCTTTATTTCATCACTTCCTGTCTACCCAGCTAAAACATGGTCAGCTAAGAAAAGTTTCTGCGCTCTGGGCACCCTCTTTCCTTACAGGTGGGAAAGCCGGGAGTGTGCAGCCTTCTGGAGGTGGGACTACTACCCTGACTGTTGAAATTAAGTGACAAGGCCTTGTTTGTTGATACTTATGTGTTAGGCCCCAGAGTGTTTCAGAGAGATGTTCCTTGGTTCTCTGTCCTCATAAATTCCCTCATATTTAAAAATATTTCCTTTTTAAAATTTAAATGAGCATCCTATAAACGTAGTTTTTAATAGATCTTTAGATAGCATAGTCTGAACTTAATGTTTTTCTGCTCAAAATGTGGCTTTCATTTGTTTTGCATGTATATCACTTCTTTGTACCTTTCCCCCATTTTGGCCTTAGGTAAGAGCCCTCCTACAGTGACCCAGGAGAATAGCAAATGTCAGCCCACTTGTGGGTCTTCAGGTTTTCTCAGTGTTGACTGGTGGGTCTTCAGGTTTTCTCAGTGTTGACTGACTTTTGCGATGCTGCTACTTCCTTCATGGAATCTTTATCAGTTACTTTTGTGTTTTCATTCATTCATATGCGTGTACACACACACACACATACATATATATTTTTTTATACCACTGGAAATTTAATCTAACTTAAAGCAGTATAGAATGGCTTCTTCTACAGAACAAGGGAGAATTTTGCACTAAATTCTCAAAACCAATTATGTCTTCAGTTCTAGCCTCATTTTAAGAGATTTTTTTAAAAAATATACCTTTCCTGTGTCAAAACCAAGGTAAAAGGGAAGTGGAGCTCTGGAATCTAGAACAGAATGAGCTCAAGATGTGAGCACATTCAAGTCACTGGGCTTGAGATTCTTGGTTTGTGGGGGTTGTTTCTTCCATCACCGCTGACATGACCATCTTGGGTGACTTGAAGGTCACTGGATCTTCAGCCACTATAGTGTCCTGCGCTTGGATCAGTTCCATTAGAGAAGGTTTCTGGGCTCCTTGGTAGGTCTGGGTGGTAAAACTCCCTAAATCATATTTCTTGGTCCAAACAAACTCCATTTGTCTGATGGGCTTCTGTCCTTATCCCCACTTCCAGAATCCATGGTGCTAAGATTTGGGCCAGGTAAGGCTATGGAAGAACCAGAAGTGAACCAGTCTGTGATTAGGAGGAGAATGAGGGGTGTTGCTTGGGGCAGACTGGGCTGACACAGCCTGCTTCTCTGCTTTGATCAGCTCTCCCCTGTGTAGCTTTAGTCTCAGTTTATGGAAGATGATAGCCTGTTACTAAATGGGGCTAGTTACCCCAAGCATTTCAGCTGTCCTACATGTGGAGTGCTTCTGCCACCAGAACGTACTTGGTCTCCTCCGTGGTGAGGCCCTTGTGGGGTGTGAAGCCAGCATCTCTCAGCCCTGCCTGTGGCTCAGAACACTGAATGCTCTCCTAGGTTTGTTTTGTGATCAGATAATTCATGATGACATGGGTAGCTTTAGACTTCCCCACTGGGACCTTGTCCATACTGTCAATGGCTGATGACAAGGACATGGCAGGGGAGAATACACTGGCCTGGCCTTCCTTCACCTCCACCAGCGCCATCAGCGAGGTGCTGATACTTGCACTCTGGAATCACTGGCTTCCAGGGTATGCTGCCCATGACTGACAGAGGAGGAGTCCTGCATCCTCCAGAGCATCATCATAGCTGAATGTCTGCTGGCATATCCCAGGCAGGGACATCTCGCCTGGAGACCCATTAGGCTCAAGAGCAGCTACTTCCTAGTTGTCTTGAACCATCAAAAGCCTGTGCTCAAGGTGCTTTTTCTATACAGGATTCTGAGCTAAGTTCCTGCCACCGCAGTGAAGTATGTGACAGTTATGCCAACAGACAGATGTTAATGAGGAATATTGTCCTGCTGCTACCAATTAGCAAAACTTCCCAGGAAGAGTCCATCCAGAGGTTCCATTCACCTGCTGCCGCCATGGAGCTGCCTACAGCTTAAAGACTGACACCAAAGTGGCTCCGAGGACCCACATCTCCCAAAAGATTATGGTGCAGTTTAGGCTATGGGAGAGCGGTGGTGACACTGAGGTTTCTTCTTAGGCCAGGAGACACCGGCTGCCGGGCTGGCTGGCAACATTGGTGATCATTCTTATATATTTTTCTTATATATTTTATACATATATGGTTATCATATCTTATGTATTTTCCTCTAAAGGCATTGACAACTTTGTAATGTCACAAAGGCTGCAGGTGTCCTGCCAACTAAGGAAGGTGTCTTTCATCCCTGTTCCCTCTGAACTGATTTCTTCCCACCAAGGTTCAAGGCCCTCGTGCCGCCTTCTTGTTGTCTGAAGTCCCTAATGTACCACTCTACCACCGTCTGCTCATCCCCAGAAGAGCCTGGGTCCCAGACTGATCTCCCCTGGCCTCCATCGAGCACAGTGTCTTTGTTCTATCAATCAGTAGAGTCAAAGTAAGCTAGAGGAAAATGCCTTATTTGAGATATTCTCCCATGGTCTGTTGCCGACCAGACTGCCCTCCAATATGACAAGAGAATAAGAATCATTGACTGGGTACCGTATTTCTTAAACATTGCTAACTGAAACAATTTTAGATTTAGAAATATACAACAATGGATTATAGAATAAAGACTAATATATAGCCGCTTAAGATACCATCTTATTTGGAAAAACAACATATACTAATTTAATAATATTTTATTGAATATCTTTTAGGCACTAAATACTGGTGACAAACAATATTCAAGACACTGTCTTTGGCTCAGCACCCATAGCTCAGTGAGTAGGGCATTCGCCACATATACTGAGGCTGGTGGGTTAGAGCCCAGCCCAGGCCTACTAATGAACAAAGACAACTGCAACCAAAAAATAGCCATGCGTTGTGGTGCGCACCTGTAGTCACAGCTACTCTGGAGGCAAGAGAATCACTTAAGCCCATGAGTATGAGGTTGCTGTGAGCTGTGATGCCACAGCACTCTACAAAGCGCAACATGGTAAGACTCTGTCTCAAAGAAAAAAAAATGACACTACCTTTATCTTTGGAGCTCATATTTACTGCTAGAAGGACATAGAAACAAGACATATTTCACCAACATATAAAGAGAACATAGAAAAAAGAACGCTTAGACCTCTTTTGGGATTTTGTTAGTTGCACAGGGCATTCAGTATTTGTGCTGAACTTGGAAAGGTTGATTCGGAAGATCAAGAAGATTTTATGGTGTAAGATTCAGTGCAGGCTTCTTTTCTTCCTCACTGACAACTTATGGGAGTCTTTAAGGTGGGAATGCTATTATCAGAGTTCTGTTCTAGAAAGTGGCCATGCAAAATATATCAGAATCTGGAGAGTTTGTTGATGGGATGCTGGTGTGGATTGTGCAGAGGGAGTTAGGGATGGTTTCCTGTTGAAGAACAGGTTGGAGACATGGCTTGGAGACTTTGCCCACTGTTTGCTGTTAGAGTTATTGTTTATATGCTTACTTTTAACTGGAATTGAATGGTGACAGAGATTGTGGGAGACTAAAGCTCTCTCTCCTGCTATTATGCCTCATTATTACAACTGCCAGCAACAGAATAAAAGGTCTGGCAATGGAAATAAAATTCAGGAAACAATTTCAGTACGTGATGCAGAGAGAATCAACAGTGTTTAATGAGGGGAAAAAGAATCATGGCTAGGCAAAAGTTCACAAGAAGCTGAGAATTAAACCAGACTTTGGGGCTTGGTAGGATTAACCAAACAAAGGACAGTCTGATTCTGGATTTTAGGCAGGTAAAAGGGCAAGAAGGTTGTCAAGTTCAGGCCCTCAGGGTGCCTCAGGCTGGCTGAGGCAGTTACTAGTGGGAAATTTTGTTTGGCTTTAGTACAAAGAGAAGAAAGGTTATGGTGTTGGTTGGATCAAAAATGTATATACTTCCTATGCAAATATTTCATTTTCTGTCTAACTGTCCAAAAGTCCTGTGTCTGATACAACTTTTGCTGTCATCCACCCCTTTTCTGCTCAAGGGACTACTTGTTTCATTTTCTCTTTTTTAGGCTCCCCACTGTAGTGGTTGCTGGCCAAGTGTCAGTTACTGACATATGCTTGGTTGGTTTTTCTTCTTGTGTTCATTCAATGATGAATTTGTGTTGATTTTGACAAAGGCAAAAATTGACCTTTGGAATGACTCTATCCTAATAAGCTTAGTAAAAACAATAGAACTAGCAAAATCTTTACAACCTCTCACTTACAAAATAAAATTATAGGTTCATTCATTCCAGATGAATGTAATAAAATAATTAGCAAAGTACACATATGATAAAATCTTGTATTATCATTTAGAAATATTTTAGTAAACAAAGGCTACTTGTTAATTGGCTTAGAATCAGAGAGTCACCTTTGAAACCTTTAATTCCTTGAATTAAAGAATATATTGATTTTTTTTTTTAATTCAAGCCTTAGGAATTTTTTCTTTATTCCAATATGTACGGCTCTTGTCATATTAATGCCAGTTGTATGGTTTGCGTTTTATCTTTGATTAGGGGATCATTGCAGAATATAACAAAATCAATGATGTAAAGGAAGATGATGACACAGAAAAGTTTAAAGAAGCCATCGTGAAATTCCATAGGCTGTTTGGGATGCCTGAAGAAGAGAAACTTGTCAACTATTACTCTTGCAGCTACTGGAAGGGGAAGGTCCCCCGTCAGGGTTGGATGTACCTCAGTATTAACCACCTTTGCTTTTATTCTTTTCTTATGGGAAGGGAAGGTAAGTTATCTAGAATTTCAAGAGGGAACTTTTTAAAGTCTCCTGCAGTTTGCCCTGAACTCCTTAAGTCACATCAAAATATCAAAATTAAATTTGTAGTTACAACTGAGTCAACACTATATATTATTTAATAAGTGAATTCAGTTATTTTCAATTCAGTATCTGTAAAGAAATTTGCCATTAAGTCGTAAAGATTCACTAAAGATATGTGTATTTGAGTAAATGTGGGCTTAAATCTGTAATAATTCTGAACTCAGGATATATATAGTCTGGATTTTTCTCCTAAAACTAACAAACATAAATTGATGTGTTTACATACCCAAAGGCATTGAGTGGAATTGGGAAGTGGGGCTGTGAAATTGCAGTATCTTGGAAGGATTTTCAGGATTCCAGTGTTGACCCAGCCTCGTTCCCTGTGCGCAGCCAAACTGGTAATCCGGTGGGTGGACATCACTCAGCTTGAGAAGAACGCCACACTGCTTCTGCCCGATGTGATCAAAGTGAGCACACGGTCCAGCGAACACTTCTTCTCTGTATTCCTCAACATCAACGAGACCTTCAAGTTGATGGAGCAGCTCGCCAACATAGCCATGAGGCAGCTCTTAGACAATGAGGGATTTGAGCAAGATCGCTCCCTGCCCAAGCTGAAGAAGAAGTCTCCTAAGAAAGTGTCTGCTCTAAAACGGTGGGTGATAGAGATGCTGAGTCTTCTAGACTTCAGATCTGAGCAACCCATCCATTTATTCATTCCACTTAACGCTTTCTGAGAAACATCCAGGGTCTGAACAGTTTTGGTGGTAGGTACACAAAACTGAAGGCCTGCCTGAGGTACTCCCAGTTCAGTCAGTGGGACACATGTGACCTGCTCCAGCACAAGGTGATGGGATCCCTTCTGGTCCTATGTACAGACTGTCATGGGCGCACACACAGGCAGGGGTTGGCTTGGCCCAGGTGGGCCAGAATGGGTAAGGAAGGCCTCTCAGTGGAGGTTGCGTGAGCTGAGCTCTGAGGACGTAGTAGAAGACACCCATGCAGGTATAGTAGGGTGGGTTTTCCAGGCAGTAGGAAGAAGACAGTGAGGGAAGCCCAAGGAAGAACAGAGAGGAAAGTAAATCCATCGTGTGGCTGGGAGGTGGCGGGAGATGGGATAAGAGAGGCTGCAGGGAAGCCTGGAATGTGGGAACGGAGCTAGAGAGAAAGATGATGGCCTCTGAAATGTGACCGTGTGTGGAATTCTTCACTGAGATGGAGAATGAGAGAAGGAAGAACATGTCCAAAGGATATGATAGCTCTCAGTTTGGATTATGTTGACTGGAGTTGCCTGCAGGACATCCAGTCGGAGATTGTCCAGTAAGACATACAAAATTGGGAATCACTGGTGTGGTGAGTAGGTAGTAGATGGAATCTAAAAAGCGGTTGTTAACAAAGATGTCTTTGGTGGCTTGAGATGTGTTTTGACAGAGAGTAGGGGATAAATGCTGTTACTGCAGTGGACCAAATAGCAAATAAAAGGAAAAGCTAGGGAGTTAGGCCACCATAGACAGCTTTTCCAAGAAATTCATCAATGCTCGGCCAGATGCAGTGGCTCACACTTGTAATGTAGCAGTTTGGGAGCCCCAGCCAGGAAAATCACTTGAGGCCAGGAGTTTGGTACCAGCCTGAGCAACAGAGGAAGACCCTGTCTCAGAAATAAACAGGAAAATTAGCCAGGCATGATGGTGTGCCCCTGTAGTCCCAGCTACTCAGGAAGCTGAGGTGGGAGGATGGCTTGAGCCCAGGAGTTGGAGGTTGCAGTGAGCTATGATGATATCACTGCATTCTCTCCCGGGAAACCAAGATAGAACATGTCTCAAAAAAAGAAAAAAAGAAAGAAAAGGTAGAGGGGGAAGTATTGCTTTTTTTGGAATGGAAAAGATTGAACATAGGATTGAATGAAGAAGGCCAATGGGAAGAGTGGTTGGTATGAAGAGGTGTGGAAATAGGAGAGAGCATAGAGATAAAGCTATAAGTAAATGGGTAATTCAAATAGGGCATCCAGAGCATGGGAACGATGTGTATGGCTGATGTATGCTGATACCTTGTGTTTGAAACGGAAAGAGAGTGAAAGTAGGTGAAGACAGAGGTGATTTTGGAGACAGATGGGAGAGAAATTGGAATATCTGCATTAGGGCTCTTTGCTCTGTGAAACCAGAGACTAGACCATGCAGGGGCTGAGGTAGGGCAAAGTCTTGACAGGAATGATTTAAACAACTAATGTGATGAACAAGAAAAAAATTCATCAGGGAATGCATTCAACAGAACACCCAGCTGAGGTGGAAACCGTAGTTATACAAGTCATGGGCTTTTCGTGAATTTTTCTTCTTTCTTTCTTTGTTTTTTTCTTTTCTTTTCTTTTCTTTTTTTTTTTTTTTAAACTGTTAAGAGTTCACATTGATGCCCAGCAGATTTATGTGACTTTTTGGATTTCTCATGAAGTTTTAAAAGACCAGGTGCCAAATAGTGGTGCTGGATAAGAGTAACTGTAAAGACTTCTTTAGAAATTCCTGCATTTTGTAAGAAAGACAATGAGTTTCCTATTCAGGATTAGTTTCTCTAAGATTCCTTAATGTTTACAGACATTGGGAAGTGGCTACACAAGGGACCTAAATTTATTAAAATAATTTTGAAAGCTTCGGGATCATTACATTGGCATTAACTCCAATATAAAGTTCAGAAGAGAGGGGTGAGTCTAGCAAGACCGAGGAGGGGAAGTTATGCTGGGTGAACTGCCATCGCTACATCATTTAGAAGATTTTGAAACACTTTTTTCTCATGTGAGGTAAATTATAGTTATTATAATTGTTATTTTCCAGTGATCTTGATGCCAGGGCCAAGAGCGAGAGGTACCGTGCACTTTTCCGGCTGCCCAAAGATGAAAAATTAGATGGCCACACGGACTGTACCCTCTGGACTCCATTTAACAAAATGCACATCTTGGGGCAGATGTTTGTGTCCACAAATTACATCTGCTTTACCAGTAAGGAGGAGAATTTATGTAGCCTCATCATCCCACTCCGTGAGGTAAGTGTCAGATAAAAATGGATATCATACTAGTTTCCTTCGCAATACTTTTCTCCATGAGCCAGGAGCACTTTTTTGTCAGCGTCTGGTTGGCTTTTAACTCCAGGCAATTGTTCATAAGTCTTTGGTGGCCCCTGAGCCCTTTTCATTTATCATCATTGCTGTGGATTGTTGAAATCCCCTCTTACAAAAGCAGCGTGAGGTGTAAAGATAAAGGTTTTATTATTACTGAGGTATGATGAGGCCAGCAGACCTCAGGGTATTTGCTATTAAAGATCCCAAGATGAGGGCTGGGCAATGCCATGTGCAGGGCCATACAAGGAAGCAAAACGTGGGTTGTGATTTCCAAGGGAACAAAGGGGCTAGGCAGGGCAAACAGGCTGAGGATTGGCTAGTTGGAACAATAGTTGCAGGCTTTGGGCAAGGGGTTTATTTGCCTGATACCTGGCCCTGGGGTGATTCGAGGAGGGGAATAATAGTGTTGACTACTAGCTGATTGAGGGAGGTGGTTGGGGTGTGGAGTCTGGATTGGTTGGTTTGCTTCTGAAAGCAATTGTCTAGGAATCAGCCCTGGGTAGGGAAGTCCTTCCAGCATCAGCCAGGCTTCACGACATCAAAGCATTAAATAGAGAACCTAGAAAAGGTGGGTATTACACCTGGGGCACAGCCTGAGGGCACCTGGGCCTACTGGAAGGCAGAAAGCCAAGGGTTCCTTTGGCTCTGGCCTGCTGAATCCTGCCTCATCCTGCCTCTGGTCATCCTGCTGAGCCAGCCCAGATCTTCTGAATCTGTACCTCTGCACATTTTGGATCTGTGTTTTAATAAATTCCCTAGCTAATTCTCATGCACAGTAAACTCAAGGAAACATCGTTGTTATTTTTGGGGTGAGGATGAGCTCTATGCTGTCTTCAGGGTGACAGGTCACGTCGGTACTCATCTGGGAGGTTGGCTGTGAGCTTTGGGGTTGCCAAAGACTCCAAGTTTAAGATGTCAGGGAAGGGGCAATGCAGGGTCTGGCAGCTTTGCAGTTTTTAACTTGGCAACATCCTGCCTATTTTAGTGACCACCTTCAGAAGGTATGGTGGTCAGAAGTTTTAGACTTTTAATAAGGATCGTGCCTATAATAATACAATAAATGGTTCATGTTTCCCTCTGCCTCATTTTTTAAAAAGTACTTAAGCGAATTTTTCTTTTTTCTTGCTTTAACAGTAACACGTCTTTATCACAGAAAATTTGTGAAAGTATAGACAAATAAAAATAAAAGTGTAGCCCTAGTTCCACCATTCACTCCTAACATTCTGTTGCGCAGCTTTCCAGGCCTCTTCTCTGCACTGCTGTCAATAGGTTATTTATATAACATAATTTATAGGTAAAACATTTCATAGGAAATTTTTAATTAAAAATTAATTAATTTTTTAATTTTTAATTATTTCTGTTAATAGTGACTATCTTAAACTATCCCCCAAATCATGAAATATTCTACTACCATGTAATATGTTTTTGAGAGCAGTTTTTTGATGTTATGTTTCCCAGGCTGAACTTGACCTCCAGGGCTCAAGCAATCTTCCCCTCAGCCTTCCAAGTAGCTGGTACTGTAAATACACCCCATAGCGCCCAGGTTACAGTGTGAGTTTTAATAACAGCAGATTATTTCATGAAGTGTATATATTTAATTCATTTATTCAGTTAGCTTTGGTTGGATCTTTTCACTGCCTCTAGTTTTCTCATATATATATATATATATATATATACACACACATATATATATATTTAGGTCTGAATTCTGAGATGGATAATTCAACAGTATTTACATTTGGCTGTGAAATGTATTTTGTAACTTCTTCTAGCTAATATACCTTCTTAGTAGTCTTTGCTGTTACGAAACATAACTTTCTTCACCTGATTCTAAACTAACTTTTTTTGTCAACTACTACCTGAATGCAGTAAAACAGTGTTACCTGGAGCAGTCAGGGAAAATTCTGGAGTGAAGAATAAACTGGACATGTCATTCACAGATCTGAGCAAGTGGTTGTTCCTCAGTTTATCCTGAGGGAAATGAGAGCAGAGAGGCTCTAGAGGACATGTCTGCTTTGCCCTGGTCACCCCCTCCCGGGTGTCAGAGCCAGATAGTTCTGTTGCCATACAGAATGCGCTAGTAAGAGCTCCGGGGAACTGAAAGGATGGTGGTTCATATTTTCAGCCATCTTCTGCTTGCAAGTTTTCCCTGGCAGAGTACAGATAATCCAGTTATATTTCCAGATAAGTCAGAAGAGGAGCAACCTGTAGAGGTAGCAATTAGAAATAAAGTATGTTATAGTTAGAGGATGCAGGTTTTCTTGTTTGTTTGCTTTGTTTTTGAGACAGAGTCTCACTGTGTCACCCTCAGTAGAGTGCGGTAACATCACAGCTCACAGCAACCTCAAACTCTTGGGCTTAAGTGATTCTCTTGCCTCAGCTTTCCAAGTAGCTGGGACTATAGGCACCTGCCACAATGCCCGGCTATTTTTTTTGTTGTTGTTGTAGTTGTCATTGTTGTTTGGCAGGCCCATGCTGGGTTCGAACCTGCCAGCTCCAGTATATGTGGCTGGTGCTCTAACTGCTGAACGATAGGCGCTGAGCCAAGGATGCAGGATTTTTTGTTTGTTTGTTTGTTTGAGACAGAATCTCACACTCTGGGTAGGGTGCCATGGTGTCATAGCTTACAGCAACCTCCAACTCTTGGGCTCAAGCAATCTTCTTGCCTCAATTTTTCTATTTTTTAGTAGAGACGGGATCTTGCCCTTGCTCAGGCTGATCTCGAACTCCTGAGCTGAAGAAATCCACCCGCCTCACCCTCCCAGATTACAGGTGGGAGCCACCACACCTGGCCAGAGAATGCAGATTTAGAGTAGTGCTCAGTGAGACAGGAGACCTGATGAATTATGGGATACATTAAGGGTACATCTTAACCCCAACTAATGGAAGAAACAAAAGAATGAATGTAATGTTATTACCTTTCAGTAATGATAATGTCAGAAAGGCAATGTCAGTCACCTTTGGCGATGATAATGTCAAGGAAGGCCCTCTTCCTTATCGGCTCTGTTTGAGTAGTGTTCTCTGCGTGAACTGGGTACCTTTCAGAACCCAGTCAGCTGATAATTTGGTAGGACCCTTCATGGGAACGTTACAGTCTGCACTTTGAGGACTGTATAGACCAGAAATGTTGTTTTATTTATTTTTTTATAAATAAGCTAAATTATTGACTAGAGGTTAACATATGTTCCACAGACTGACAGTAGATCCAATCTATAGGTACTAAACGTTGACCCAGAATCACGTTGCTATAGATTCTAAAGAATTCACTGGGGCAGCAAAGCAAGAGGAAGGAATTTCTTTCTTTCTCTTTTGAATCATAAATTACTAGCACACGGTCCACATTAAACATCAAGATTAGATTAAGTTGTAGTCGATTTCATAGCCAAGTTAGTAATGAAAATGGGTCCCTTATTTTGCAGAAAACGCTAATACATCTGTCCCCTTTCCTGGTGGCACACAGCTTAGGCGATAGAGTTCCACTGCAGCTCATTTGTCACTGAGTATTTTGTAACCCGTCAGAACTTTTTGGGTGGGAGCTTTCTTGTTTCTTTTTTTGAGACAAAGTCTCATTATGTCACCCTTGGTAGAATGCCGTGGTGTCACAGTTCACAGAAACCTCAAACTCTTGGGCTTAAGGGATTCTCTTGCCTCAGGTTCCCAAGCAGCCGGGACTACAGGCACCTGCTACAATGCCTGGCTGTTTTTTGGTTGTAGTTGTCATTGTTTTTTGGAAGGCCCAGGCTGGGTTCAAACCCTCCAGCTCTGGTGTATGTGGCTGGCGCCCTAGCTGCTGAGCTACAGGCACCGAGCCCTTGTTTCTTTATTCACGTTCCAGCGAAGTAAAAGACATTTTTGCTTTTGCTTTATCAGGATCCACAGAGCCATCTGTGTTTTCAGACACACAATTTGAACCGTTAATCCCCTCAGCATAAAAGAACCAGTAAAAATTTGATGAGAGAAAAAGAGCATTGTGGATCTTTTAAAAATAAGTATTGTTTAACACCTGTTAGATGTCATTGGAACATTCTTTTCATGAAATGGGGGTATTTTTCCCTTTATCTAGCTTTTACTGCATTAAAACATCCTTTATGTGCAGCGCCAGGTATCTCAGAGGATCCTAGATATGCAATGTGTACATATTTTAAGAAAGGAAAATAACATTAAAATTGAAGTACTCGGTATGTACCAATAATGTTTGTTATCGTGTATATTGTATCCTGTATCACTTGAAATTGCAGAAGTCAAGTGTGACTTGAGTATTACAATTTTAATGTAGTTTTTTCCTTTCTTAAAATGTGTATACATATATATCGTGGCCCCCTCTCTCTATGTACGTATGTACACACTGAGGGTTGGGTACAGGTGCCATGGTTTTCTATTTTATGACCTCAGCCAGACCTATTTGGCTCATGCAACTACTAGGCAATTTCAATAGATTAGTTAGCCTTCAGGTTAGAAAGTTTTAGAAATTTTACTTTGGAGGAAGTATATTTCACATGAAAATCCTAATGAACAGATTAAAGTTGTTACCTGTCTAGATTGCTTATAGGTAGAAATGAAGAGGGGAAGAGAAACTTAGCTTTAGGTATATACTCTATTTTTCTAGCGTTTGCCTTGAGATCTCTTTTTTTCTAATGTGCTGCTAAAGTTTTAATGTATTTATTTATTTTAGCGTCCAGCTGTTGAAAATCCTATTCTATGAACACCAATATGTGTGTTTAATTTGGAGCTAAAACAGATGTCTACTTTTTTTTCTCTTTTCTCTCTCTGTGGTAGAGATGTGATGTCTACAGATATCTACTTTTTTTCTCTTTTCTCTCATCGTGCGTAATGGCCTCCTAGTTCAGTTAGGGTTGCAATTAACCTGTTTACATCATGTCTGTTCCAGAATTGAGTCATTAAAACTTGGAAGTGGTGGGAGGTGAAGGATGCAAAGTCCTGGAGTCTAAATGGGAGATTTAAAGGATTGTTGGTATTTTGAAGACCACCCCAACATTAAGCTTGGTGAAAGGAACCAGTATCCTGGCCTGTTTTCTGTCTTTTATGGCTGATGAAGTAGCGAGGAGCCTCCCTCTTAAGGCTCCATGAAAGCTTAATGAAACTCAAGTTCCTTCACAGCAAGGTTTCTAAGCCTCAGTGCTCTCGACAGTCTGGGATGGGCTCTGTTGTGAGGAAAGGTGCTGTCCTGGGTACTTCTTAGCAGCACCCTGCACTCTGCCAACCACATGCCAGTCCTGTCCAGCCACCGTAATGACGAAGAATGCTTCCACATGTTGCCCGATGTCTCCTGGAAGGCAAAACCACTCCCGGATTAGGACCACTTATTTAGAAAGGCCAAACAAGTTGATTCCAGTTTTTGGTATATAGTATAAGCTCCAGTTTGATTTGTTATGAGCTATTTTATTTTTCTGGAACAGAGTAAAGGAATCTGAGTGTTTTCCAGGAAGATATGGGCGATCCCTACAAAATAAATCAAAGTGATGAAATTGCTGTGTTCTTTCTTCAGCACCGCTCGTCGCCTGCGATCGGGTAGTCTAGGGAGAGTAACACTCTTTATTCATGTTTCTTCTCAGGTGACGATTGTAGAGAAGGCAGACAGCTCCAGTGTGCTCCCCAGCCCTCTCTCCATCAGCACCAGGAACAGGATGACCTTCCTCTTTGCCAACCTGAAAGACAGAGACTTTCTAGTGCAAAGGATCTCAGACTTCCTGCAGCAGACAACTTCCAAAATATACTCGGACAAGGAGTTTGCAGGGAGCTACAACAGCTCAGACGATGAGGTCCGTGGAAGACACCTGAAGGTGTTTGGGTTTGTCCGGTGGCTCTGCCCGACTGCGTCCACCTCTGTGACCATTTGTTTCTCTTCAGGCTTTACGGCTGTGCAAGGGTAAACAACCTGCCCTGATGCCTACAGCCATCACTCAACAATCTCTCCTTTAAATTTCAAGGAATTTGTATGTAACATCATAGTATTAGAAAGAGCCTGTGGAATCTTACCTAGTCTAACTCTTTTATTTTACAGTTGAAGAAATTATTAAGTAATCATTCCTGGTTCAATAGCAAGTGACTCTGTTCCGTACAGTAAAGTTGTTGAGAATGGTACAGAAGTCACTTAATAAAGTCTCAAACCTAAATACAACATCATTATGGTGATTTTATTATGATAAATTACATATTCTATCTCTGTGGAATTAAGCCCCGGACCAACATCCAGGGAAACTGGAACCCTATGAAGACATTCCTGGCAGATAAAATATGTTTTAAAGATATTAAGTTCACACATAACATCTCTGTTCCTGCCCACCTGCTTCAAGCTTATGTGGGAATTTTTGAGGCTCCAGAAACTGGGCAGGAGATGAGGTGATCTCATAAGCTCCCAATTCAACTGGCCATGCGTTCAAATCAGAGAAACTATTTGCTGCTTTGTTGCAAATAAAAAGAAACCCTATTTTGAGCGTTGAAGCCCTATAGCCTTTGATGCAGGTGCCTGCCAAAATGTTGCCTCTCTTTTCTTCTCCTTTTTTCTCTTTCTCACATAGTGAAAAAGATCTTGGGAAAAAATGATGCAGCTGTTGCTAACTGTACAGAGTTCTCCACGAAGTAGATACAGTCCCCTGATTCCTTCCAATGTCTTGTTCTTCTCTGCATCCACAGGTGTATTCTCGGCCCAGCAGCTTCGTCTCCTCCAGCCCCCAGAGAAGCACAAGCTCCGATGCTGATGGAGAACGCCAGTTCAACCTCAATGGCAACAGTGTCCCCACAGCTACGCAGACCCTGATGACCATGTACCGGCGGCGGTCTCCCGAGGAATTCAACCCGAAGTTGGTAGGTGCTTCTTGCTCTTGCCTGAAACTTTCCGTACTAGAAAACACCAATGAAAAAAAATCTGGTGCTATAAGTAAACTTGTAACATCAGTGTAAGCACAGATTTTCCTGTAAGTAAAGCAGATTTTGTGTGAATGTGTCATTAGGTTTCAGAATAGCTTCATGAAAGAAGACAAGTCATAGTAAGTTGGGGTGACTTCTTTTGATCTTGTTTTGTTTTGTTTGTTTGTTTTAATAGTTACTTTCATTTATTGCTGGTGAAATTGCCAACTGGTACAACAGTGGAAAGGAATTGGCAATACAGGCACAAATACATAAAAATACATAAAATTTACAATGTGACCCTAGAAACTCATATCTCAGAATTGTTGTTGGGACAGGGTCTCATTCTGCTTGTTTTGTTTTTCATTATTGTTTAAGTTTAGCACCAAGTAAGTACACAGTTTCTTGAGGCCACATTAACTTACTTTGGGGGTATAGAAGTAACCCATAAATATAATTGACATTCAGGTGAGCCATCTCAGGAAATTAGGTTTTGACTCTAGGCCAGAAAACTTCATGGCTGAACTGCAGGCTGTGATTGATGCGTAGAATTGGGGAGCAAGGCTTAAAGAATCTAAGTTCCAAAAAATAAGTAAATAAATACAATAAATAAAAAGAATCTAAGTTCCTTGTTCTCCAAATTTCTGTTCAGAACTTGATCTTCCTTCCAACACACGTCTCCTTGCCCTCCTTGAAGTATTTGGGCTGTAGTCATGTTCCATTATCCCTTTCAGGCCAAAGAGTTTTTGAAAGAGCAAGCCTGGAAGATTCATTTTGCTGAGTACGGGCAAGGGGTCTGCATGTACCGCACAGAGAAGACGCGGGAGCTGGTGCTGAAGGGCATCCCGGAGAGCATGCGGGGGGAGCTCTGGCTGCTGCTCTCAGGTACGGCCACACTGGATGGGGGCCCTGGCGACACAGTCCGCACGACCCCAGGCCTTCCCCTCTAACTCCGTGTACAGCAGGGGTTCTTTGAAATAGAATCCGGAGTGACATCTCATTTGCTCGCCAGTGTCGCAGTCCTCCCATCACTCTCCCCATCACGAGCATTCAGGACCGCTAGAACGCTCGGTCATTTCAGAAGTTCTTTTTTCCTTTCCTAAATACGGCAGCTTCATTTAAGAATGTTTAAATGGCACATTCTCAGAGCAGTCACCAGGTGGGGAAGAGATAATGAGGAATCGGAAGGCCCAGTTATTGATTTTTACCACCTCCTAAAGTTTGTGGGCGTCACAGAGCCTTGGAGGTGGGGCCAGAGCCTTCACTGGAACCTGTAGATTCCTACCCAGATTGTACCTTGTCCATTAAACTGGAGAGTCTGGGAAAAACAGAGGGGACTTGCCTGTAGACCTGAGGGGAAGGCCCAAACATCTCCACGGGGCCGTAGAACAGACTCTAATGCCTGCATTTGACCCTCTCACATCAAGCATTTGACCCCTGCTACAGAAACCAGAGACCCATCAGGATAAGCCCACGGTCCTTCCTTCCGTCCCACAGCATCCAGTGTCTTTCAGGGACCTGTAATGTCCCTGCCCATCAGAGCAGGCCTTTGGGTCTCTCCAGTCTAATGTATAAAGCAGTGGCTCTACCTGGTCTGAGTCCTGAAATGTGATCATTCTACACAGGCGTATGTTAGTATTTTTATTTTGACCAAAGGTGGTCCAACACAAATGCTATTATTAAAAGCTTTTACTTTTAAAAATGACATTAAAATTAAAAGGATAATTACCAAACTTACAGGAAAACCATAAAAATTCACAGCTCGTTCTAAAAGCACATGTATCTGGCGAAATTGCCCATAATGAGATGTATAAATGTCTCAGACATAGGAAGGTAGAATCCAGAAAAATAATTGGTTTTATCTATTTCATGTAAAAACCAGTTTATTCTGTCTTCATTTACATTCTTGTTTTTGATTTTTCTGAAGTAGACCAGCCAGAGCTCCTCATTTAGAAACGAAAATTTAAGTGAACTCGTCTCTAATTAAAGATCAAGCCCTAGAAGACGATCACCTTCCAGTCTCCTCCTGTTTGCCGGTGTTCAGTGGCCTGGTCACCGTGACAACCAGATGCAGATTGGGGACAGAATAATTGAAAAATTCCACTTTCACCCTCCCTGTTCACATTAGAAGTTATTCACAGCTACATTTTATTTATTTATTTACTTATTTTGAGACAGAGTCTCAAGCCATCACCCTGGGTAGAGTGCTGTGGCGGTAGAGTGCTGTGGCGTCACAGGTCACAGCAACCTCAAACACTTGGGCTTAAGCGATTCTCCTGCCTCGGCCTCCCAAGTACCTGGGACTACAGGCGCCTGCCACAACGCTCGGGTATTTTTCTGTTGCATTTGTCATTGTTGCTTTAGCTGGCCCGAGCCAGATTCAAACCTGCCGGTCTTGGTGTAGGTGGCCGGTGCCTTACCCCTACCCACTGACTTATAGGTGCTGAGCCCACAGCTACATTTTATTTTATTTTTATTTATTTATTTTTTATTTTTTTTTTGAGACAGAGCCTCTCCATCACCCTGGAGAGAGTGCTGTGGCATCACAGCTCACAGCAACCTCCAACTTCTGGGCTCAAGCGAGTCTCTTGCCTCCGCCTCCCAAGTGGCTGGGACTACAGGTGCCCGCCACAACGCCGGGCAATTTTTTGGTTGCAGCCATCATTGTTGTTTGGCGGGCCGGGCTGGATTCGAACCCACTAGCTCAGGTGTACGTGGCTGGCACCTTAGCCCGTTGAGCCACAGGCGCCAAGCCCACAGCTACATTTTAGATGAAAATGAAACACATACACGCACCAATAAACCAGAGCACAACAGTACACAGCCCTATTTCAGAGATATGTTTAGGGTTAGACTCAATGTTTTCTTTAAGTGATGGGCTGTGTGCGACCAGAGGTGAAGTGGTCTGCACACAGCTTCCTATTGGGTAGGAAGCTGATAACCGAGCCCATATTTCCCCATACCCAGGCATGGGGGGAGCTCATGTGGAGGTCAACTTGCCCAGGAGGAGAGCCCAGCTCCTGGCCAGAAGCCCAACTTGGGTCTCACCTGCTTTCCATGACCCTTAGAATCACTGCATCAGGACCTGAACTCAGCATACCCACCAAAGTGATATACAGGCCAGATGACAAGAAATCCCAGCACAACCTCCCACGACAACAGAGCAAAAACCAGGGGGCTACACTTGTGAAAACCAACCAGGCTGCCCTCGTGAGGGCAAGTGTGAGTGATGTGGTTGGCTTTGTTTCTGACCATCAGGAGTGAGACAGCCCAGTGGTCTTGGGCTGGATAAATCTAAACTGTTAAATGTAAATGTTTACCCTGTCATTTTATACATGTAATTTATATTTATTCTTTCTTTTTCATGATAGCTTTGTTAAGATATAATTTACATTTCACCAGTTAAAGTGTATAATTCAGTGGTTTTTGGAATATTCACAGAATTGTGCAATTATCACCACTGTCTATTTTAGAATATTGCCATCATCTCCCAGAAAAGCTCTGCATACCTTTTATCAATCATTCTCTATTTCCCTACAAACCCCCTCCCGACCTAGGCAATCTCCAATCTACTTTCTGTCTCTAGACATTTCATATGCATAAACGTAATCATACAATATGTATTTTTTTGGTTACTGGCTTCTTTCACTTAGAACAATACTTTTGAGGTTCAACCATGTCATAATATATTTTATTCCTGTCTATGGTAGAATTTTATACCATTATATGGATGTACTGCACTTTGTTCATCCATTTATCAGTTGTTGAACATTTAGGTTGTTTCCATGCGTTAGGTGCTATAAATAATGCTGCTCTGAACATTCATGTACAAGTTTTTATGTCAACACATATTTTTATTTCTCTTGAGTGTATACCTGGGAGTAGAATTTCTGGCTCCTATGATAACTCCATGTTTGATTGCCAGATTGTTTTCTAAAGAGGCTGTACCATTTTACACTCCCCAGCAGTGTAAGTGTTCCAATTTCTCAATGTCTTCACCACAATTGTTATTGCCTATCTTTTTATTATAGTCATCCTAGTGGATATAAAGTGATATTTTATTATTTTGATTCACATTTCTTTGATGGCTAATGATGTTGAGCATTTTTTTTATACACTTATGGCCATCTTCCTTGCAGAAATATCTGTTTCCAACCTTTGCCTGCTTTAAATTGGGTTATTTATCTTTTTTTTTTTTTTTTTTAAGAGGCAGAGTCTCAGTTTATTGCCCTCAGTAGAGTGCCATGGTGTCTCAGCTCACAGCAACCTCCAACTCCTAGGCTTAAGTGATTCTCTTGCCTCAGCCTCCTGAGTAGCTGGGACTACAGGCACCCACGAGAACACCTGGCTATTTTTTTGTTGCAGTTTGGCCAGGGTCGGGTTCAAACTCGCCACCCTCGGTATGTGGGGCAGGTGCCCTACCCACTGAGCCACAGGTGCCACCTAACTTATTTATCATTTAATTGTTGAGTTGTAAGAGTATTTAAACATATTTTAGGTACAAATCCCTTATCATATTTTCAAAAAAAAATTGTCATTCTGTAAGCTGTCTTCTCGCTGTTTCAATGGCATTCTTTGAAACACAAAAGTGTTTAATTTTGAAGAAGTACAATTTATATCTTTTTTTGTCACTATGCTTTCATAGTATGAAGATTTATACCTATTCTATTTTCTAAGAGTTTTACAGTCTTAGTAATTACACTTAAATCATGGACTCATTTTGAGTTAATTTTTTATGTGATGTGAGGTAACAGTCTGATTCATTCTTCTTAATATAGATAATCTAGTTATCCCAGCCCATTTGTTGAAAAAGGCTATTCTTTCCCCCATTGAATTTTCTTAGCACCCTTGTCAAAAATTAACAGACCATAAATGATTTATATGTTTGTCTTTATGCCAGTACCACACTGTCTCAATTATTTTAGGTCAATTTGAGGAGTTTTGTTATCTTAACAATATTAAGTCTTCCTATAATACATAGACACAGATGTCTTTTCATGTACTTAAGTCTTTGTTAATTTCCCTCAGCAATTTTTTGTAGTTTTCAGTGAGCAAGTCTTACATTTATTTTGTTATATTTATTCCTAAACTTTTGATGCTATTCTTTTTGATGCTATTGTAAAATGAATGGTTTTTTGTTTGTATTTTTGAGACAGAATCTCACTTTGTTGCCAACCTGATTTGAGAGGCAGAACCTCTATTTTCAAATATAATCTTTAAAAAAACTACCAAATAAAAGCAGGGCTGCTGTGGCCGCTGGGAGTGATGAGAGGATGAGGCCCCAGCCTGGCTGACTGATGGCTCCCCGCTGCCAGTCCTCAGAAGGCCCTCAGGGCTGTCCGCAGAAGTCCTTGTAGCTTGGGAACCTCTGCTTTAGGAAGTTTTTAAGTATCCAGCTTACTGTGGAGGAAAGACAGACGCAGGCCCACAAGCACGTTTGCCAGTCTAGCCTATTGTTGCCCAGCCACATCTCCGTGGTATGATCTGATTTTGCAAGTTTCTTTCCAGAGGTAGGAAAGTAAAGAGGTTTGGTCGTTAAGTTGTGGTTGCAGACCAGAGGGCCAGGCTTTTACTCTTTTGGTATTGTATCTTTTGGGTCTTATTTCCCAGGTGCCATCAACGAAAAGGCCACACATCCTGGGTACTACGAAGACCTCGTGGAGAAGTCCTTGGGGAAGTACAATCTGGCCACGGAGGAGATCGAGAGGGATTTACACCGCTCCCTTCCAGAGCACCCGGCCTTTCAGAACGAAATGGGCATCGCAGCTCTGAGGAGGGTCTTAACAGCTTATGCTTTTCGAAATCCCAACATAGGGTATTGCCAGGTAAATGTCACAGAATATTTATGCTAAAAAGATAAAATTCTATTTGCCAGTAAATAATGTGAAGGAAGGATTTATGGCTAACAGAACTATTACTGCACCAAGGTTTCTCAGCCTTGTGGACTCAATTCTTTGTTGTAGGGGCTGCTCTGAGCTTCGTAGGATGTTTAGTAACATCCGGGCCCATTAGATACCCGTAGAACTCCCCAATCGCGGCAGCCAAAAATGTCTCTAGACGTTACCGAATGTCCCCAACAAGCAGGATCAGCCTTGGTTGAGAACCACCGCATTGAGTGAAGGAGCCTGGAGAAACAAGTGCCCTCTCCAGATTGGCCACTGTCTAGCTGGGTGGATAGGAAACGATTCTGTTCCTTCTCTGACCCGCCCCTCACACTCCCTTGAATGAAAGAGTGCACTGAGTACAGGGCCTTCATGGGATTGCCGCAGTGTTCCTGCTTTGCATTCTCTTAAGCAGTAACAGCCTTGAGAATACAGATACGCTGGGGTGATATTTTACTATACATTAGAATAAATGCTTAACTCAATATAAAAAGTGTTGCCAAATACCAATGAAAATAATCGCTTGTGCTGGAATTTATAAGACAAGTTGGGGAAGTTCCAAAATAAGGTGACCTTAGATTCAAAGGGCACATCGTGGGAGAGGCCCTCCCCAGCCATCCAACAAAAGATAGAAGAGGCTGAGCCCCTTCTCTTATGCAAATTCATTCAGGTGTGTGTGTGTGCGCTCCTGTGTTGCATTATTTTATCTTTTTAATAGCACTCAATTTAAATAAACCCCCAAATTGCCTAACTTTGTCATCTTTGTCTCTCTAATACCAGGATTTAGGACCTGTGAGACTTGTCACCATGGTGTGCCTCCATCCCCACCACCTAGTCCAGAGCCTATTACAAAACAGACCCTCCAAAGAACCTACCTTGCATGAGTGACTAGGGAACTGACCCAGATGATAATCATGCACTAGAATCAGCAGGTGAATTCTCAAGTGAAATTTTAATAATGACTTCACTTGGGAAAATAATGAGTAAGACTGAAAAAAAAATGCCTATTAGAACAAATTACATTTTTTTGAAATTTGTATTATAGACATCTGATGAACAATTACTGGTTTCTATGAGATCAAAAAGAGTAAAGTAGAAGTTAGTTGGCCTCTAATATCCTGGAGTTTATATTTATCTTTTGATCTTTCTCCTTTTAATTCAGAGGACTATTAAGGTAGTAGAACCTGGGGAGTGCTTATGAGGTATCTGATAATATCCTTTAATATAGTATAGTTCCTTTAGAATTTAAATCACTTCTACTTGTCACTACCACTTATCTTTAAATCACTAGTTATCACTATCTGTATCCAGATGGAAATAATAAGTAAGGACTCCAACTTTGAAAGGTTACATTGTTCTCTGAGGGGGCTTGGAGTCATAGAAACCATTATGGAAGGCTAAAAAGAAATTTTTACCTCACTGAATTAAGGATTAAGAGAGATGTTAGCGGGTTAAAAACATTGTTAAATAGCCTTTGGGCCAAGTTTTTGAATGAAGGTTTGCCTGCGGCAAGTTTAGATCTCAGACTGGTGAATATTGGTGCTGATGAAGAACCCAAATAGCTACGGGCTTGAGGACTGATAGCTTTTTCCATTTTCAGAGGGTCCTAAACTAAAGAAAACTCAGAGGAGGCTGTGACAGAGGACAATGCATAGTCTGCAAAGCCTCAAACTATTTATCTGGCCTTTGATAGAAAAAATCTGCTTCTGTCCCCTGTGAGAAGAACTCAGTAACTTTTTTAGGTGAACAGAATGGCTTATAGTTTCAAATGTGCTTGCTGACATCCACTTTCACTCCTTCAGGCCATGAATATTGTCACTTCAGTGCTCCTTCTTTATGCCAAAGAGGAAGAAGCCTTCTGGCTGCTCGTGGCTTTATGTGAGCGCATGCTCCCGGATTACTACAACACCAGAGTTGTTGGTATGTGGGGCTGTAATTAACATTTTAACTTATGTTTCATCCAGAAGAGGTTTGCAGAATGATACCAGCTAGAACAGTATTTCCAATCACCATAAGCCAAGAGTTTCAGACTCCGGTTTTTCAAGATGGAAATCAGAGGGCTTGATTAAATGTAGATTATATACAAAGGAACCTTATGGAGCTTAAAGAAATATGCATGTATCACTAGTAACAGAAAATTTTTAGAAGACATTCGATGTGGATTTGTCACTCTTGTGACAGGTGACACCTATACCAACCAACAACACAAAGAGATTTGACCAAAAAAACCCTTTAATTTAATTTTTTTTAGTAAAGAGGATGGACCTGTGGAGATATTCTGAGAAAGGTTGTCTGGAATGAAGAAAATAGAATATAGAGGTTCTGAAAGCTAAAGATACCTTGGAAAAGCTAAATTTCAGACTGATTTCATTACAAAGCAAATACCTTCCAAGGATATCATTATCCTTAATGATGATATTAATAATGTCTGATTTAATATCAGACATTATTAATATCATCCCCTCAAATATCAGACATTCATTTTAGCAGGACAAGTTTTTCATTGCTCAGGTAGTACAAATGTATCCTGTATGCTTCCCTCTTGTGTTCTGTCTATATTTCTAAACATTTGCACACTAATTTTATTCATTGAAAATATTACCAAAAGATGTCGCTCTTTTCTCTCTCTGCCCCTCTCTCCCCCATATCTGTCTACCTCTCTCTCCTCTCTCCCCTCCCCTCCCCCTCTTTTCTCTCTCTCCCCCCCTTAATGCTGCAGCATCCCCCGCCAATAACGACCTTTCCTACAAAAAAAAAAAGAACAAGATGTCATTAAGTTGATCATGAATGCGGGGAAAAAAAGTTGTTAAAAAAAATGATTTATACTTCAGAACCATGCATCCAGAAGAGTGATTTTTTTTTTTTTTAATAAATAAGAGTTTGCCATGTAAATTGGTAAGATGTACTTTTAAAGCTACAGTGCTGATGTCTCGGTCAGGAAAAGGTGGAAAGGTGCCAGAAAGAGCCAGGCCAAGCAGGCTCTTTATTTATTAAGAGCATCTGCAAGCAGATGGCCTGCCACCGAAAATGGAAAAAAAGGTGACAGCTCCAGCTTGGGTAAGGGGCCCCTTTTAAAGCAATTCGGGGTGTGGCGCAAGTGCAGCTCGGAGGGGACCCAGTAGTAAGTAGCTCAGTAAGGGCAACATGGGGTAGAAGGTGAAGGCAGTCTGCTGGAGGCCTTGTAAAGGGGGGGAGGGTTATCTGCTGGAAATCTGCAGTAACCTGGAAGGACAGAACCAGAAAAGCAGGGAGAGCTCTCTTCTTTGTTTAATCAATGTCCAGACCCACTGGGCCAGAGAAAGACTAACAAGTCCTATTTGCTTAAGAATAGTTAGAGCCATAGGAGGAGAAGGGAAACTAACAAGTCCTGTTCTATTCCTTACTGACTGTGTGTTTAAACCCCCCAGAGGTAGAGACTTGATGAGTGTTTATTCCCAGAGGTTGGCAAAGACCAACAAGGACAGAGGGGTTCCATAAGGTTATGCCGTATTTGTACTGTACCTTTTCTATGTTTAGATGTGTTTAGGAACACAATACTACAGTTGCCTCCAGCATTCAGTTCAGTGACATGCTGTCCAGACTGGTAGCCTGGGAGCAATAGGCTCTGGGGGATATCCTCACTATGTTGTAGGATATAGCCTATAGGTTTGTTATACATTTATACAACAATGAAATTACCTAAGAACTGATTTTTCAGTACCTATCCTAGTGGTTAGGTGACACATGACTGCTTAGATGTGCCTTTCGGGCTTAACCAAACATGTTGCCAACAAAATAATCAATTGTATATCATGAAAACTTTGTAAGCTGGCTTTTTCAAAACCCTTATAGCTATCCTGTGATAGCTCTTTTATGGTAAGGGAAACAGGACAGGGAGACCCCAGAAAGAGAAGCTGCAGCCAGAATTACTGTGCTGACTGAGCTTTCTTGACACCGTGGTCTCCTAACATAGTAACAGCAGAACAGTCAGGGTTCTGTGTTAGAGCAATCAAGTGGCTCACGCTGGTCAAGCCGTTTGATTGGTTTGTTAGTGAGAGGCCACAGTTGGTTCACCTCTGCCCTCCTGTGTACACGCCTGCTGCAGGTGCTCTGGTGGACCAAGGTGTCTTCGAGGAGCTGGCCCGAGACTACGTCCCACAGCTGTACGACTGTATGCAGGACCTGGGCGTGATCTCCACCATCTCCCTGTCCTGGTTCCTCACACTCTTCCTCAGTGTGATGCCTTTCGAGAGTGCAGTCGTGGTTGTTGACTGTTTCTTCTATGAAGGAATCAAAGTCATATTCCAGCTGGCCCTCGCTGTGCTGGATGCAAATGTGGACAAACTGCTGAACTGCAAGGATGATGGGGAGGCTATGACCGTTTTGGGAAGGTATTGTGCTGAGCAGGACTTTTTTTTTTTTTTTTTTAAATCATAGCTGTGGGGCGGCTCCTGTGGCTCAGCGGGCAGGGCGCTGGCCCCATATACCGAAGGTGGCGGGTTCAAGCCCAGCCTCGGCCAAACTGCAAAACAAAAAAATAGCCGGGCACTGTGGCGGATCCCTGTAGTCCCAGCTACTAGGGAGGCTGAGGCAAGAGAATCGCTTAAGCCCAAGAGCTGGAGGTTGCTGTGAGCAGTGTAACGCCATGGCACTCTACCCAGGGCGATAAAGTGAGACTCTGTCTCTACAAAAAATAAATAAATAAATAAATAAATCATAGCTGTGTACATTAGTACAGTCGTGGGGTACAATGTGCTGGCTTCGTATACAATCTGAAACATTTTCATCAAACTGTTTAACATAGCCTTCATGGCACTTTCCTAGTTATTGTATGAAGACATTTGTATTCTGCATTTAGTAAGTTTCATCTGTACCCTTCTAAGATGCACCATAGGTGTGGCCTCACCAATTACCCTCCCTCCACCCACCCTCCCCTCCCGTGCCCCTTTCCCCATATTCTTGTGCTATAATTGGGTTATAGCCTTCATATGAAAGCTATAAATTAGCTTCATAGTAGGGCTGAGTACATCGGATACTTTTTCTTCCATTCTTG